>QEPC01004437.1:4279322-4290846 GCA_003113815.1 Sphenodon punctatus | reverse complement strand
GTTAAACCGGTAGTAGGGGTAGGGTGTAAGTTGGAAAAGTTGGTTAAGATAGGGCACAGGAGGATTCCCCTAGGGCTTAACCCGAAGACGGTAGAGGAGGGCACCAGGCAAACAGGACAATGCCTGGCACAATAGGGGAACCTCCTGTTGGGAAGGTTAACAGTTAGGGATAAGGGATTGAAAGGACCCCAGTTTAAAGGGGGAAGTGGGAGGGTTACCTCTTCCCCCTTTTTTGGGATAATTAATAAAGAGTGCGGCCGTTCAAACCCATATATTGTGTCCTCGTCTTCTTTGGAGGGGGGTGCGTCGACAAGGACCAAATCTAGCTATATAGAAGCTTATTTATTAATTGACTCCAGATTCCATTACAAAAAACTAGAGAAAACATGTATCTTAAATGTCATTACAGTATTGGATGACTCTGTAGCAAATAGCAATCGGTTTCTATGATCAAAACAGACACCTCCGACTTCTTAATTAAAGTAGGGGTTGTGGATTAAATTTAAAAGGCACAAAGTAGTTAAAGATTAAGCCTGTCAGATGTCTACAAGTATAATCATATTAACAGTGGATGTCTTTAGCTTCTTTCCGAGATATATAGAAATAGAAGTGGCAGTGGTTGCTAATCAGCATTGCAGAAAACTGCAGCTACTAACAGAGCAATTTGTAGGGAGATATGAAAAAGACACCTATGGCGAGAAGAGAAGAGGTGGGAAGTAACATCATTGGAGATGTGGGGGTATAAAAGAGCATAAGAAAAGCAAAACAAAGGTAATGAATGAATCCTCTCCCTCAAATACTAGGAGAATGACAACAATCACTCTAAAGTGTAGGGTTGTCGAAAAAGACTACACAGGAATTTCTTTTAAATGGGTAAATTGTGCACCACGCTCATTCATTCTCACAACAAACAGTACCAGCAGCAGAGTGAAGCCATGACAAATGGAGGCTTTGTTAACTGTGGGTTTATAGTCAGCAAGTTAAGATTCCTTCACAGAGTATAATTATTGACAAATCCATGCCTATGTGGATGATTTGCAGTCTCAGCAGCAGCTGCTTACAGTGAATGGCTACACCTTTATACACTCCCTTTTATCCTCACTACAGCACCTGGCCTGGTGTGACAAACACAAGGGTTTTCAGGGGTTATTACCCTTGTGCAAAAAAAGCTCTGCAATATTTCTTCCTGGGCTAAATATTTCTCTAAGCAGCTGAGATTTCTGCAAAGGTTGAGATTTTAAAAAGAGGATGATGATACCTTCCCAAAACATAAGAGAAGTGCCGCTTGTCTGCTTAATGCTGGCATTATAATTCATCCCGTAGTACGTCCCAAGACTCTATCTTCAAAATTTGTCTTCTCCACTTCAAATAGACTTTCTCCATAATCAAATTTCTCATTAAAACTGGAGAACAGAACTCTTCCATAAACAGCATTTGATCCCCTATTACTGCAGTAATACACTGTCGTGCTATCTTGCATTCAAATGCTTTTAATACCAAATGTGAAAGTGATGTGTCTACATTCTAAGTGTTGTATATTACTCACTCTGGGTGGCATGAATTCCATTCACTTCAAAAGGAATTTACATCAGTGCTAATCACAGACAGGGACCCATGTTCACTGTGTTGTCCCCATCAATGGGGACAACACAGTGAACACAGGTCTCTGATTAAAGTATCACAGGGCTCAAAAGGAGTCTCAGCAGTCAAACTAGTCCAACCTAGAGATGTGCATCAGAGGTTCGTGTTGTTTTCATTTTCATTTTCGTTACTTAAATCTGTCATTTTCGTTTTCATAAATATCAAATTGTTGTTTTTGTTTTCCATTGGTTTCAATGGAAAACACATTTTCAGCTGTACCATTTTGTTTTTCATTATATTTGGCTGAAATATGGCATGCATATACTTCAAATGGAAGGCATTATGTGTACCAAACTTCAAAAAGATTGAATAAAGTACTCCAATTTTAGAAGCAGTTGAATTATATTATTTTGCAAAATTCTTCATACACATTCTTAGCTGTAATTTGTTTGCCTCACATTTAATGTAGATGGAACTGGACAGGTTTATACCCCTGCCTGTATTTACTATATCTGCCAACTACCAGAAGGATTGTATAAAGGGTCCTGGTGGTATAAGCAATTAACTTACAATACATATGTCTGACTATAACATCTTTGTAGTCCAACCAGTGTACATGACATTTGGCAGGGCTGTATCTCACACTTTCAGAATCATCTCTGCCAAATATCAGAAAGATGTGGAAAAGGGTCCCAATTTTATAAGCTGCACAGCATATGCAGAGAAGGAGCCTATGCCAGTGATTCTCTTACGTGTCACTGTGGTATAAGATCCCAACATCTCTCCCCCACTTGTTACTGGGAAGTCAGAAGCATCTGTTTAGGAAAGACCCAATAGAGATTCTCTTATGTCCTCTGTCACAGTGCTGCAGGATGGGATTGTGATGATAATTGGCCAGCCTGGATGTGTAAACTATGGGTGATTTCAGATGTTACGCGGTCCCGATTCACCACAGTGGGTTCCCAGTGGTGACAAGCTGAACCACCACCCCCCTTCCCATGGTCCAGGGAGGCCTTGAACAGACGTGACGGGAGCAGGACCACAGCAGGGACTCAGACAGACAGACCACAGCCCAGGGCAGCACAACAGACATGATGCCGATTCCTGGCCGTGGTCAAAACACCCAAAAGGCACCGGGGAGGGGCGGGAGGCAGACATGGCCAGCTGAGGGCAAAGGAAGCCAAAATCACCTACAGGGAACGCCCACACAAGGGAAATGGGAAGGGAGGGGGAGGAGGGAGAAGAGCCGCAGAGGCGGCACACACAGCAAGAACAGAGAGAATGAGGTCACAGTGGAACACACAGCACAAACACACGCATGGGCACATACACACCTGCATGGGAAACGAAGGGAAGGGGGAAACACAGCAGGACAGACAACACACACAGCACAAAGGGCAAAGGGGGGAGGGGGACGGGGACAGGGAGCGGGGGGGGGGGACAGGCCAAGGGGCAGGGCCAGACATGAGGAACGGCATCCAGAACCCCCATAACAGCACAGCAGGCACGGGCACCCCCACAGCCAGTTCTGGAATGGGGGACCCCCATGGGCAGAGCACAGGCACAGGGGGAGGGCTCACGGAGCAGGGAGCAGCCTGGGAAAGGTCCAGGAGGCAGACAGGCACCCCACACACCAGTGAGGGTGTGAAAGATGGGAGGGAGAAGACCTGGAGCCGTGCAGCCAGTCCAAATACACACACACACTCTGGAGGACACCAGGAGGTGCAGTCCGTGGGGTCCAGAACCCCACGGTCACAAAGTCAACCAAGGGGGAGGACACGGGCACAGGAGGGATCACAGGCAGCCTTGGAAGATCAGCAGCACCCCAGGGTGCCGGATGGTGGCTCGGAGCTCAGGACACAGTCACAGGAGAAGACAGCCACAGAGGAGAACACCGATTGCAGAGGCGGACAGGGGGGCCAGCGAGGGGGCCCAGAGCCACAGGCAGGGGCAGAGGAACCCCAGGAAACAGGCAGCACAGCAATGAGGCCGGAACATCATGGAGGGAGTGGGCAGTGGCCCATGGCCTCAGGGCAGAGGTGGGAGTGCACAGCAGGGCCAGCAACCAGGGCCCGGAAGGCACAGGGGCCTCACAGCCAGCTGCAGGGGGCCACGAAGGGGCCCAGGGCCAGGTGGCCCACCAGGTGCATGAAGTGGGGCCACTGGAGCATGCCCCGATGGTATCCCAGTGCTGCCATGTGGTGGGCAACCACGCCTCAAAGGGATCTTGCACAGCGAGCCCCACCTGCACATCGGAGCGGGACCACACATCGGTCAGAGCCGCCCCGGTGGGCTCTGACAAGCCATAGTCAGCAGCTGGGGGCCACGGAAGGTGACCCAGCTCCAACAGCTGGTGATTGACTGTTTTCACAGGTCCCGTGGGTACAAGCGGTCCCGTGGGGCAGTCTAAGAAGAACACGGCCAGAGCAGGGGCCCCCTCCGCCAGACAGGTCGTGTAGGCAGCCAGGCTGCACACCAAGAGAGAAGACACGGTCTCCGCCGCCGACCACCCCATATGCGCGCACCTCATCTCCGGGATGTGCCCATCAGGAAAGGGATGCAGCCCCAGCGTCTCAGCGTGCAGCCAGCAGTTGCGGGCACTCACCTCATAGCCAAAGTAGCGCAGACCAGAGCTCAGACTCACATAGGCACTGGTGAGGCTGTCCGGACAGCTCAGGAGCAATTGCACGGCCGGGGAATGCCACAGGTCACACAGGGCCATGGTCTTGCGGAAGGTCCAGCTATGGGGGGCACCAGGGGTGGAGGGACCCGCGAGCTCTGGGGAAGCCCTGCCTGCCATGGTCCAGTACGCCCCTGATACTAACCATAAGGCAAGAGGGGCCCCACAATCCCTGGAGGGACAGGAGGGGAAGCAGGGGAACTCCAAGGCCAAGCAATAAGGGCATGGACCGCAACATTGCCCGGCTAATAAGTGAGGCATGGGATGCAGACCCTGCCCAGCTGCTGGCACCGAGCACACATACAGGACATCCTACACACAGATCAGGATGGCAAGGACAACAGGCAGTCAAAACACAGAGAGGTGGGAGGTGATGACAGCAGAAATGCAGCTGCAGTCCGCACATGCCTGGGCGCAGGCTGGACCGTGCACCAGGCCCCGTTCAGGAACCGCAGATGTGCGCAATGGGGTGCCTGCTGCCGCCCCAGACTCCATGCAAGAGCTGGCCTAGCCAGCTGGGGGGGCAGCAGAGGTGATCTGGGGGCCCCTGGCCAGTAAATAGATTATGAACAGGGGGTGGGGCAACACGTGACCCAGACTATAATGGGTGTTCCCCCAAGCCACCCGGGGTACCGGTCACAATGGAGCTGGGGTGGTTGGATGCTTGTGGGATACACCTAGCAGTCTGCGTAGAGTGGTACCGCTCACACACAGACCTCTTGCGCATCCAGACTGCAGAGGTGCACCTGGCCACCCGCCTGCAGGTGTGCATGGCCTGGAGCACTGCTAGTGCCCGGAGATCCCACCACGGGTGCAAGCACTCCCTGGCCTGGCTCAGGGCCCAGAGGGTGTCCGTAACAGCCAGGCAGGCCCTCCTCCATGCCCGGAACCGGGCTGCAGTGCTCTGCAAGGCAGGCAGCCGGCTCCAGTGGCTGAGGGAGACCAAGGGCCGCACTGCCCGCCTTGCTATGCCCATTGCCTGGTGGCTATGGGTCATGGATCGGGCACAGGAGAGGTGGGCCAGGGTGCTGACTCAGTGGGACGAGGCCACCTGGAGGGCATACTTCCGGATAGACAGTTGCCCCCTCCTGAGACTCGCGGAGCTGTTAACGCCCTGACTGGAGTAGCAGCACACCCCCATGCGGACCCCCATTCCCATGGTCCAGCGGGTGGCCATCAGGGTCTGAGCCCTTGCAACACCTGACTCCTTCTGGTCCATCTTGCAGCATTTCAGTGTCAGGGTGAGCACCGTCGCTGGCATCCTGCGTGATATCTGCGAGGTGGTGAAGGGCATGCTCCTGGACCGAGCAATCCAGCTGGTGGACCAGGAGGATGTGATGGCTGGTTTTGTGACTGGAGGGTTTCCCAACTGCATGGGCAACGTGGATGGCACCCACATCGAGATCCTCCGCCCCTCAGATGGAGAGGCTGCAGAATAAGTCAACAGCAGCTGCAGGCAGTTGTGGACCACTGGGGGCAGTTCATAGACATTTTCACGGGCCACTCAGGGCGCAGCTATGATGCCCAGATCATGGCCATCTCACCCTTCTATGCCCGGATGTACCGCGGGGACTTTGTGGACATGGGAATGACCCAGATCACGGGGGTGATGATGATGCCCCCCTGCATCCTGGGGGACCCGGCCTACCCATGCACCCGGTGGCTGATGAAGTCATACCCGGTCTCCAGGAACCCTGTGGAGGCGCTGTACAACACCCGCCTGTGTGCAAGCAGGACCGTGGTCAAGAGGGCCTTCGGGGCCCTCAAACAGTGCTGGAGGAGCCTCGCGGGCCACCTGGACTACACGGTGGAGACCTCGGCCCTGGTGATCGGAGCCTGCTGTGTGCTGCACAACATGTGCGAGACTGATGGGGCTGCCCTCGACTACCCCGTGCCCCAGCGCCCTCCCAGCCCCGTGCTTCTCTATGTGAACGCAGAGAATCTGTGGGAGTATCAGTATGCAAAGCACATCCGTGCAGCCCTGGCCAGCCCCCGTGCCCGCCCCCTATGCCCGCCAAAGTCCCTCCATCACCGACCTGGTCAAATCGCAGCCGGAAAAGAATGCGCGTCCCCTCCCGTGTGCGTGACTCATGGCAGCGTCTCGTCTAATCCCGTATCGCAGCATTTTGGAAACCACGCGCGAGCACACCGCGCGCTTGTCTAAAAACGGCCTTAGTCTTCACTTCTTCAGGCTAAACATACCCAGCTCTGTCAACCTTTCCTCATAGGACTTGGTTTCCAGACCTCCGACCATCTTTATTGCTCTCCTCTGAACTCATTCTAATTTGTCAATGTCCTTCTTAAAATGCCATGCCTAGAACGGGCACAGTACTCGAGAGGAGGTCAGACCATTGCAGAATAGAGTGCAACTATTACTTCTTCAGCCCAAAATTGCATTAGTGTTTGTAACAGCTGCATCACACTGCTGATTCATGTGCAGATTGTGATCAACTACAACCCCAAGATCCTTTTTTATTAATAATTATTATTATAAAAGACTTCTTATCCCGCAGTGTACAATATAAAGGTGTTGTAGATTTTCACTTGTAGATGGTAGGTAGATGGGCGCCACATAGGCAACTGGTAACTGTTGATAGTGGGGAGGCACTGGAGTGAGGGCTGGGAAGGGGTTCTATAGCATTTCCAAAAATCAGGATAATATGCCCTCTGTGCCCCCCACACAAAAGTCACCTATGGAGGTACCATCCTGTATATTTCAAATATTTTAAATTAACACTTTATTTAGGTGGCAAAAGCTCAGAGCTGGTAATCAAGTCCTTTACTTTTCATTTGCAAATTTATGCCATATATATAGGTCTTCCTGCATGTTTTGCAACTATTCTTGTCGTTGCAGTATCCTAGCCTATGGCCTTTTCTCGATACATTTTTTATATATAAAAATATATATCCAGAAAAGGCCATAGAATAGGATACTTCAAGATTGATGCAGTGACCAGAATAGTTACTAAACATGCAGGAAGACCTATTGTATCTGGGTGAACCTTTTGCTAAATTTGTTGATTCTTTTAAAAGACCAATTATATTCAATTATACCTAACTTAAAAATCATACATTAAAAGATACCACTCATTTTTAATATTCTTACAAATCTAGACTATGAATCTTCCAAAATCTTTATTTTTTATGACTATGGATTTGGTTTCTCTATATTTTAACAGCCCACATGATGAAGCTTTATGTATTACCAGATCCATGTTAGAACGTAATATTCCTAATGGTCCACCACCTGACCATTTTAATGAGATTATTAAAACCAGTCACAAAGAAAAAGTAAGAACAATTTTACAAAACTTGGGTATAGTTAGAGATCTTCTACAGCTCCAGAAGTGGTCAATCTGTTCATGGACATATTTGAACATTCCTTTGTTTATAACTAGGATGCTAATTCTCATTTGGAACATATCTTTCTTTGGAAAAGATATGCTGGTGATGTATTTTTTGTTGGAAATACATTCCTTTGGTTGCATCCCCCCTAAGCACCTCATCCTGTTTGTTTTCTAGAAACAGCAGGAGTAGACAGACAGATCAGGGAACCCTTCCCCCATCCTATCTGTCCTACTCCTGTCAGGACCTGATTGGTCAATCTCCNCAGGAGTAGACAGACAGATCAGGGAACCCTTCCCCCATCCTATCTGTCCTACTCCTGTCAGGACCTGATTGGTCAATCTCCTCCCCAGGAGATTTCTCATCTCTTTGTGTCTCAGAGAGCTTCCTTCCTCCCTCTTGAACACACCTAGTCTTAGGACTTAGCTTTATTAGGAAATACATGTAGGATAGGAAAGGCCTACATCTATGCTACTTAAGCATGCTTCCTGCCTGCTTATTGATGATTAGCTACTCACACTCCTCTGTAAACTCTGCATTGGGCAAATGGTTGCAATGATCTCACAGTCCTTGCATTTCCAACATTTTTTACTTTGGAATGGGTGCATTTGTGAACTGAACTCTCTTCATTTATGGCTTAATCCTTGCCATGAATCAATAGTTTGATTTAAGTTATCACCATGAAACCATTCATTTAGAGGATATAAATGTCTCTCTTGTTTCTAGTTCTTTTATTACCTCTCTGTACCATAAACCTACAGATATTAATAAGGACTTACATTTCAGTAGCTTCCATCCATTTCATCTATGGAGAAAATTTACCTTATGGTCAATGTTTGAGAATACTGAGAAAGTATTTACTTGATGCTACATATGTAAATGAATCTAATGCAATGTATGGCAGCTTTTGCTCCAAAGGTTATCCAAAAAGATATTTGGATGTAGCAAGATATAAAGCCTTTCAGTTTTCCCAGGAAGAACTACTAAATAAATCTCAAGATAATTTGTCTAACAATTAGGATTGGGAATTCATATTAATTTACTGATTCATATGAATTACAGCTCCATCTCTCAAATTTTACGGATTTCTGGATTACTGATTTGTATTTCCAGATCTATGTAAAGCTTGTTGGAATGGTGCCACAGGGGTGGCATTGGCTTGCTCCTGCTCCAATGAGCTTTAGGTGAGAGGGGGAAGACAGGCTAAGGGGCTTTGCTGGCCAATTACCATCCACTTTTGGATGGCAAGAGGCCAGCAAGGGACAGGGACAACCTGGCTCACTGGGTGTAGTGCGCAGGCTGCTCCTGACTCCTGGCCACCAATGCTCCCCTGCTCCTTTCCCACTACTGCTCAGGCCGAGCCAGGTTCTTCCTGTACACCAGAAGAGGCCTCATCACTCCCCCACCCCATCAGAAACGCCAAGCATGAGAAAAATCTGGCTCAGCTTGATGGAGGCTGGGAAGGAGCAGGGGAGCAGCTAAGCATGCACACGGGCCCTGCACACCAGCAGAGGCCTCCTCACTCCCTCCAACTCAGAAAATCCAAGGGTGGAAAGAACTCCACTCAGCTTGAGGAGCAGCAGTGGCCAGGACTCGGAGGAGCAGCCAGCACTGCAGTCGGGCAATGAGTCAGTCAGAGGAGTCAGGCTATCCCGGTCCCCTGCTGGCCGATTGCCATCCAAAACTGGACAGCAATTGTCCAGCAAAGCTCTTCTGCCCCCCACCCCTTCTCCTCCCTAAAGCGGATTGGAGCATTGTCAAGCCAATGCCATCCCTGTGGCACCACTCCAATGAGTTTCACAGGGATCCAGAAATCCAGAGATTCACAACCAGTGCATGATTTACAGATTAATCCATAATTGCCATTTTTGGGCAATTCTGGATTAATCTGAATCTGTAATGCCCATCCCTGTTAACAATAGGTCAAGTGAGGAGAAGTGGCCTGGGAAAAGCATGAGTGCTCCTCCCTCCAACCCCACCTAACAGCTGATTGTGGAGGTGGGGGATTGGGAAAAGGGTGTGCATTCCTCCCACCGCCCAACAGCTGATCAGGGGGAGGGGGCAAGTACTCCTCTCAGGTCCACCCACCCAACAGCTGATTGGGGGGAGGAGGATCCCAGAGGACCACATGCATGCCCCTCTCCCCACCCCAAAAAACAGCTGATTGGGGAGATTGGGGGAGGGGAGCCCAGAGGAGCACGCACACACACACCATCCTGATCTCCCCCAATCAGCTGTTTTGTCAGGGTGGGGAGAGGGACAGTCTCCTCTCATACTCACCTCCCCCACAAAGTACAGCAGTTGACAGCTGAGGTCATGACCCCAGGTACAGACAGAGTAACCTCGTTTGGGTTCCTGACCCACAGTTGGGGAAATTCCATTCTAAGACTTGGTGACAGATACCTAACACTTTCATGCATGTTGGGTACCTGCACACCAGGGATGGGGAACCTTCTCCTCATATTGGGCCCCTTTCAACATTTCTACAACTTCCACAGAACAGTTAGGAATTGAAGGAGAGTGAGCGGGATAAGCCTGCGGGGGTACCTTGTGTGGGAGCAGGTCCTGCCTGGCGTGCTCTTCCCAGTGGCTCCCTTACTTGAGAGAGAATACCTGCATTTGCTCAGCAGACCATGCAAAAAAAGAGAAGATGGGTCTCATTAAACAGGACAGTAGGGAAGCCGCAGCAGGCTGGGCTGGATTAAATTGGGGAGTATGCCAGAAGTGGCCCAAGAACTAGGAGTTTCACAGTCCTACTGTAAACAAAGTTAAAACACCTGAGTGTACGTCCGCCCTTGAATAAATCTCTGTCTGCTATCTAGCTTAAGAAAATATCTCACCTGAATCAGAAGCAGCTCTAAGATAGCCAACATTAATAAGAGAAAATTAATCCAGAAAGTTCTTATTTTTGACAAGCATGAAACCTAAAGAAGGTATGGGGAACAGAACTGCTTTATCATAACAAAAGACTGCCTCCCACTTCCAACTCTGTTACGTACCCCAGTTCTATGAGCCTACAAAGGCTTTGGAAGGTCAGCTTTTGTTCTCACAGCAACTGACTGCCTATTTACATCCTTATTCTTTACAAGCAGGGCAGGCTATAAAAAAAAAGGAGAACAATCATAATGCACTGTGAAAGCAACAAAGGAAATGAGGCAAATGAAGTTTACAGACCTGGGCAATGAAAGGAACACCACAAAGGATGTGGGGAATAAATAAGAGCCTTCATAAATGGAGCATGGAAAAGAAATATTGCTGGCACAATTAAGAGCAGCTCCTGGGAAAATCATCACATCTCAGAGAATTACTAGGGATAAAAAGGAAAGATTAAAAGGCTTTGTGTAGGGAAGGGGGTGATGAGGTGACATTTAACTGAGCCAGTGACTGAGCATAGCAATTAGCAAACTTTTGGTGCCCACTACAAGGGTCCCTTAGCCCTGCAATTCTTGCTCTTAAATACAAGGATGTGCCATTAAGCTAAAAAATGGTCTGGGTTTTGGCAAGTTAGCTCCCAAACCTCTTACCCAGCATAGAAGCTAAGGTTCAGTACCTAAGTAGGGGTCCAGGTAAGGCTATTTATTAGGGGTGGGAAACCGGTAGAATCCGGTATCCGATAATGCCGGTTAGGGGTGGGAAACCAGTAGAATCCGGTATCCGATAATGCCGGTATCGGGCGTACCGGCATTATCGGATTTGACCCGGTAATCTGGCCCAGGTACCGGATTTCGGGGTACCGGATTTTTTTGCATTGCAGCCATTTAAAAATGGCTGCAATGTAAAAAAAAAACTTAAAGCCCCCACATAAAAGTTGTTTTTTTTTAAAAACCCTCCCCAAGTCCAGGCTGCGCAGGTGGAAGGGGGGACACCCCCCACCCACCCTGCCCAGCCTGGCTTTTTGTTTTAAAAAAGACAGAGTAA
>QEPC01004437.1:4238060-4255756 GCA_003113815.1 Sphenodon punctatus | reverse complement strand
GGGGGGGGGGGATGCTGATATTTATGATCATACCGCATTTGAGCTACTTTCTTGGAATATAGCAGGGTGGAAGGGGAAAGAACATGATATGGATTTTCTTCAGTTTCTGGGCAGGCTTGATTTAATCTGTATGCAGGAAACCTGGATAGATAATGCTGATTTAATAGAGCTGGAGGGTTATGCTAAGTGGGTTATTCTGGCAAGTTCACCCAGTGTCAGAAAAGGGCACCCTTTGGGTGGCCTTGTCACGTTTCTACATTTGGACTCGGGGCTGGATTCGGCACAACTTTCAAATGGTGAAAGTGCTGTCCAGGCCGTGAGAATTCTTTTTCCCTGCCTAAGTTGGGTGCAGGTCTATAACATTTATATTCCCCCTGACGACTCAGACTATCAGTCGTGGCAGGGCTTTTTATCGCTGTTCTTGGAGTGTACTGAGAAGTTTCCCCAAGGACCATATTCTAATTTTAGGTTATTTCAATGCTAGGGTGGGTTCTACTAGCGAGCAAATTCTGGATGCCCTTAAGCTAACAAACTTGTTTGATGAGGATATTGATTGGAATGGGGCAACAACTTCTCAAGACAGGGTCATAAACAAGCAAGGGACAGGTTTCTCCTGGAAAACTCCCTTTGTATTCTGAATGGGAATGCTCCAGGAGATTACGGCGGTGCTTATACCTTTTTTAGCGCCCGAGGGGAGCGTGTAATTGATTATGGCATTATTATTTCCCCTTCTTTGTGGAATAATGTTGCCACCTTTATAATTAATCAATCGGATAGATAGTAATCATTTCCCTCTTGTGTTGACTCTGGAACATTTAGGCTTGGGTCAGCGGATTCCTTGTAGGATCCCACTGGGCTCTTATGCTCAATGCGGTCCTTGTAGGGTAAGGTGGTCTGCTGAGACAAATTATCAGATGGCCATTAATCTTGAAACTACATTGATGTTATATCTTAGAGACTCATTGAGTAAAACAAAGGATGTTCTTTCTGAATTTATGATCCTAGATGATATTTTCTCGAATCTAACTCCTTGTTTATCAAAACCTTCAAGTTGCTGTGTTGGGTATTCTGCTGATAGGGACTGGTGGGATTCTGAATGCGCTGAGAAAAAGTTTATTCTCAGGGAAGCCGCTAAAAGGTTGAGCTCGAATGCCTCATATGAGGTAATAAATCTTATAGATTGCTCCGAGCTGAATATAAATTCTTTATTACAACTAAGAAAATTGGGTTTTCAAGAGCCTATTGGAGGAAGCTATTGGATGCCCTGGACCATGATGATAGTGGGTTGTTTTGGAAATTTATAAAACGGTCCTTTAGTAAGGGATCTATGTGGAAGGAGCCTTTAATTCATCAGTCCCAGTGGGAAAAACACTTCACTGAAATATTTAATGCTAGTAGGCCTTTGGAGGAGGACCTAGATCCGGAGATAAGTGTAACTTTGCCTTGTTGGGCTCCCGTTACTGAAATAGAGATTGATGAGGCTATTATGCTATTGAAAAATGGGAAAGCCCCAGGTGGGGACTTCTTGCCAGGGGAATTATTCAAGCTGAACTCTGGCTGGTGGTGGGAGTGCTTTAGCTAACATTTTTTGTCTCATAAATGACTCCGGGAAAATCCCAGATTACTGGAGGACTAGTATAGTAGTTCCAATTTATAAGAAGGGTGATAGGACCAAGCCCCAAACTATAGACATATAAGCAGGGGCGGCTGGTGGGTTTTGAGTTTGGAGGGGCAGTAAGGCCAGCAAGCCAGTGGGCGGAGCCAGGGGATGGTAGGTGGAGCCAGGAGAACAGTAGGCCAGTGGCATGGCATAACGCAGCAGCAAGGAGTTCCCAGGGTTAACATCGGATGGAAGAAAAACACAATCTACATGCACATCAAGCTTATAATAAATAAACATATAAACCCCAAACACAGAACACACTGGCAAAACACAGCAGCAAGGAGTTCCCAGGGTTAACATCAGAAAACACAGTCTACATGAAAACAAGCTTAAAATAAATAGAGTATAAACCCAAAAGCACAAAATTTCCAGCATTGTGAAGGGGTGTAAAATAGTCTTGGGGGTGCGCGTGGTGCCTTTGGGGGGTGCGGGGTGGGAAACAGCCTTGTGGTGTGTGGGGTGTCTTGGGTGAGTGTGCAGGGTGGGAAACAGCCTTGGGGGGGTGTGGGGTGGGAATTCTCCTCCTGCACCCCTCCAGGCTGTTTCCCACCCCGCACTCCCCCAAGGCACCCCGCACCTCCCCCAAGGCTGTTTCCCACCCCACACCCCCCAAAGGCACCACGCACCCCCCCAAGACTATTTTCCACCCCTTCACAATGCTGGAAATTTTGTGCTTTTGGGTTTATACTCTATTTATTTTAAGCTTGTTTTCATGTAGACTGTGTTTTCTGATGTTAACCCTGGGAACTCCTTGCTGCTGTGTTTTGCCAGTGTGTTCTGTGTTTGGGGTTTATATGTTTATTTATTATAAGCTTGATGTGCATGTAGATTGTGTTTTTCTTCCATCCGATGTTAACCCTGGGAACTCCTTGCTGCTGCGTTATGCCATGCCACTGGCCTACTGTTCTCCTGGCTCCACCTACCATCCCCTGGCTCCGCCCACTGGCTTGCTGGCCTTACTGCCCCTCCAAACTCAAAACCCACCAGCCGCCCCTGCTTATATGTCTATAGTTTGGGGCTTGGTCCTATCACCCTTCTTATAAATTGGAACTACTATACTAGTCCTCCAGTAATCTGGGATTTTCCCGGAGTCATTTATGAGACAAAAAATGTTAGCTAAAGCACTCCCACCACCAGCCAGAGTTCAGCTTGAATAATTCCCCTGGCAAGAAGTCCCCACCTGGGGCTTTCCCATTTTTCAATAGCATAATAGCCTCATCAATCTCTATTTCAGTAACGGGAGCCCAACAAGGCAAAGTTACACTTATCTCCGGATCTAGGTCCTCCTCCAAAGGCCTACTAGCATTAAATATTTCAGTGAAGTGTTTTTCCCACTGGGACTGATGAATTAAAGGCTCCTTCCACATAGATCCCTTACTAAAGGACCGTTTTATAAATTTCCAAAACAACCCACTATCATCATGGTCCAGGGCATCCAATAGCTTCCTCCAATAGGCTCTTGAAAACCCAATTTTCTTAGTTGTAATAAAGAATTTATATTCAGCTCGGAGCAATCTATAAGATTTATCACCTCATATGAGGCATTCGAGCTCAACCTTTTAGCGGCTTCCCTGAGAATAAACTTTTTCTCAGCGCATTCAGAATCCCACCAGTCCCTATCAGCAGAATACCCAACACAGCAACTTGAAGGTTTTGATAAACAAGGAGTTAGATTCGAGAAAATATCATCTAGGATCATAAATTCAGAAAGAACATCCTTTGTTTTACTCAATGAGTCTCTAAGATATAACATCAATGTAGTTTCAAGATTAATGGCCATCTGATAATTTGTCTCAGCAGACCACCTTACCCTACAAGGACCGCATTGAGCATAAGAGCCCAGTGGGATCCTACAAGGAATCCGCTGACCCAAGCCTAAATGTTCCAGAGTCAACACAAGAGGGAAATGATTACTATCTATCCGATTGATTAATTATAAAGGTGGCAACATTATTCCACAAAGAAGGGGAAATAATAATGCCATAATCAATGACACGCTCCCCTCGGGCGCTAAAAAAGGTATAAGCACCGCCGTAATCTCCTGGAGCATTCCCATTCAGAATACAAAGGGAGTTTTCCAGGAGAAACCTGTCCCTTGCTTGTTTATGACCTTGTCTTGAGAAGTTGTTGCCCCATTCCAATCAATATCCTCATCAAACAAGTTTGTTAGCTTAAGGGCATCCAGAATTTGCTCGCTAGTAGAANTAACCACGCTTTCAGAGATGGTGCCTGAACCATCCTCAAAAGCGTGGTTAATTTGCTCACTGCCAGTGGTTCACTGTGGTGAACATCTGGCAGCGAGAAAACACACGTTACATGACCATCCGCCACCACTGGGGATTGTCCGTGGTTGACCGTGATCGCTTAACGTCTGAAATTACCCTAAGTCAAGGATGCATATTCGTCTAAACAAAGAGGGTGCTTTATCTAGCGAGATCCCCATTTCTAGGGGTGTGAGGCAGGGGTGTCTTTTGGCTCCTTTGCTTTTCAATCTGTTTGTAAGCCAATTGATATTAGATCATAGGGACAAGGGTAACTATATAGCTCCTAAAATTGGTGAACGGCGTATATCCATCCTAATGTACACAGATGACACGTTGTTGTTGTCTACTTCCAGATTAGGCTTGAAAAGAGTGTTGGGGGACTTGCGTGCTAGCTGTCTGTCGCATGGCCCTAAAATAAATTATCAAAAACCAAAGATTATGGTCTTTGTCAAATGATATAAACCAGTTCCCTGGTTTCTAAATAGCCATCAAATTGATCAGGTCCGGACTTTTAAATACTTAGGACTGATTTTTGCTTACAACAATTCCTGGCTTCCACACATTCATTCGGTAAAACAAGATGTACTAACAAGTTCAGCTGCTATTTATAAATTCTGTACTGATAGAGGTGGGCACTTAGTGGCCCCAGCTCTTAAGTTTTTTAAATCAAAAATTTTGGCCAAACTCAGTTATGGTATGCAGGTTTGGGGTTATACCCCTGCCACTGTGCCAACTATGGAACCAATTCAAAATAAATTTCTTCAGAAATTACTTGGTGTACTTCCCCGCACGGCTTCAGCATTGGTCAAATTGGAAACGGGCTCACTTCATTGTGGGTTAAACTGGACAAACTACTTTTAGCCTTTGCGTTGAAGTAGACTTTGGCCCCTTCAGATTCAATTCTTTAGACGTTATGACCTGGAGATGCAGTCTGCTGATTTTCCCTGGTCAAGAGCGATTTGTGAGAAATTGAACAATTTGGGCTTCTCTTTTGCTTTTTTGGTACAATTTCCATTTAAGGGGGCATTCAAAATGATCAAGGTCAGGATGAATGATATTGACACGCAGAACTTGAGAAGCCAAGCGAGGTCAGCTCATGCCTCTCCACGGTATCGTTATATACTACCTGCCAGGAGTGGATGTATTTATTTGAATGAAATATTGGCCTATGGTCTGAGGAGAGCCTTCACCGCCTTGCGTTTTCAATCATTTGACTCGGCAGTCTCTATAGGACGTTATGCAGGCCAGCTCTATGCAGATAGAAAATGTCCCTGTGGGGATGATGTTGTGGAGGACCTTATACATTATTTGCTACACTGCCCACTTTATCTACAAGCTAGAACTGAAATGTGGTCCAGAATTAACCCATCATCAGCCTTGTCTCCTTTAGATTTGGTGATTTTTTGTCTTTCAGACAAGAGAATTTCCAAAACAGAAATAGTAGCTCGCTTTGCTCGTCAAGCGAGCTTTTTAAGGAAATCCTTTATTTCTTCGAATTGTTGAAATATTGATCTATATACCAGAATTTTATACCAAGTTATTGTTGTTTGCCATCTCGGAAGGTTCCGGGATTTGGCACCCTGGAAATGTTTTGCCGTTTGGCCTTAAAATACGTTGTATGTTGAGTGTTACGGTTTATCTGTATTGATGGTATTATTAACTGTTTATAAGTTGTCTGTTTATGATATTTGTCAAGGCTAAGGCCAGCACAGACAGATAGACAGACAGAAAGATGGGGCCAAAGTCAACAGTAGGCGCAGCCCAGCTAATGGTAGGGTGGAACCAAGACAAAGTTTGAAATTAATATGGAACTTTAAGATGTGTCTGTCTCTCCCTATGTTCCCCTCACCCTTGTCCTCCTTAGATTGTAAGCCCACTGGAGAGGACCTGTGTCTTATTTCTGGTCTGGAAAGGAAGCCTTTTGTAGTGAACCAAGCAAGGGACTGCGAGACAAACCCCTGGATTCTATTCCTGGCTCTGCCACTAACTTGCTGTGTGTGCTTGGACCATTCTCTTTCCCTACCTTGCAAGAGGATCTTAAGAAACTAGGTGATTGGGCTTCTAAATGACAGATGAAATTTAATGTGGACAAGTGCAAAGTGATGCACATAGGGAATAATAATCCAAGAATAGAATACTGGGTTCTAAATAAGGAGTAACAACTCAGGGAAAGGACCTTGAAGTCATTGTGGATAATACATTGAAATCCTCTGTTCGGTGTGCAGTGGCCGTCAAAAAATCAAATAGAATGTTAAGAGTTATTTGGAAAGGGATAGAGAATAAAACTGAAAATATCACAATGTCCCTATATAAAAAAAAAAAAAAAAAAAAAAAAAACGATGGTGTGACCGCACCTTGAGTACTGTGTGCCGTTCTGGTCACCCCATCTCAAAAAAGATATAGTAGAACTGGAAAAGGTGCAGAGAAGGGCAACAAAAACGTCAAGGGTTTGGAACGGCTTCCGTACGAAGAGAGGCTTGATGGGTTAGGGCTCTTCACCATGGAGAAGAGAAGACAGAGGGGATATGATAGAGGTTTATAAAATCTTGAGTGGAGTGGAACAAGTTGATAGCACTAGAGCTAGGGGATACTCCATAAAATTAACTGGTGGCAATTTATTTATTTATTAACAAAATTTAAAACAAAGTATTTTTTTCACTCCGTGCATAGTTAAATGATGGAATTTGTTGCCAGAGGAAGTTGTCAGGGCCAGTAGTATGGCTGGGTTTTAAAAAAGGACTGGATAAGTTCTTGGAGAATAGGTCCATTAACAGCTATTAGCCAAGTAGATTACGAAATGGGAACTTCTGTCGGGAGCAGGGAGTGGTCAGCAGGGAATGGATTGCCCATTGTGACCGCTGGTACTTCTCCCATGCAACCGGGATTGACCGCTGCCAGAGACAGGATGCTGGACTTGATGGATCACTGGTCTGACATTTCTTATGTTCTTACCTTGCTTTCGCAGCAAGAAGATGCTGCTGCTTTCCACCCACCCCTGCCAGAAGGCTGTGAGCATTAACATTTGTACAGCAATTGCAACACTCTACCCAAGTCTGAATATTTGCATTACTCTTGGGGCTTGGAAAATTCACTCAGCTGAGCAAGGAGGCCAACAACGAAGAGCAACACATCTAAATAATGAAGCTGCTCTGCTCGTGACACCAATCAAGAAAACACTGACTGTATAAGCCATGCAATGCATTTCTTTGTCCATTGTCCCACACAAACCCTGGGCAAGGAAGGACACACTCACGAGAAGCAAGAAACAAACAAACAAGAATTTCCAGCAGGGATCAGGTAGCCACAGTTTGAATCAGCAGGGATGTGCACCAGGCATGGCATGCAGCAAGTTAAGATCAGGCAGGGGCCTTATCCTCCCCACCTTAGTCTGGAGAGCTGCAAAAACCCAATTTATTTAAGCCATGCAGTGCAATGCATTTCTTCATCTTACTCCCCAACAAAACCCAGGGGGCACAACCACAAGCTGAGAGACAGACGGAGGCAAAAAAAATAATAATATTTAGAACAGGTCAGGGACAAACAAGCAGTATCCAGATCAGTCCCGCCATTCCCCATCCCCCCCCCAAAAAAAAGGGGGACTGAAAAATAAATATAATTCCAACTCTTACCATACCATGCTTTTTTAGTTTCCCCACCCGATCACCCCAAGAGAAAAATCATGTTCCCCCTTCGGGGGCAGATACCCTTCCATTTTTCCCATACTCCCCTCTGCCCACAAAGACAACACAAAGTCCCCAGTCCCCCTCCCCCAGCCAAAGAAGCAGAGACCATAGTACTCACCCAGCCAGCAGCCAAAGAAGCAGTGCCACACAGGTAGGCAGAATGGCAAATTAATTAATTCCTCCAACTTCTCCACGATCCAACAGCACAGAGTGGAAGGGGTGTGCCACCCACTGCCACACAGGACAGAATCTCAATAGGGCAGGCAGGCAGAGAAAATGGTGCCAACTTAGAATCAGCAAGCAAAGCAAGTAGTCGGTGCACACACATGGAGAGCCCCACATGTTCAAAAAGCATGCCCTATGCAGCCTCCTCCAGCCAAGCTGTTGCCTGGGCACAGGCATCCTTTAAAATAGCTACGTTTCTGTCTGCATAAGGGCTCTTTCATACTGCCCCCCAATGGACTAAAAGTGGAATTGGACCCCAGGATGCCTGTGATGTGGACAGGGAAAGCAGTCGCCCAAACGGCACCAATTTTTCCCCGGTAGGCTTCCCTTTACACATACCCTGCCTGTCTGTCAACCAGCAGTCCAGCTCCTCCCAGGCCAGGCCAGGCCAGGCCAGGCCAGGCCAGGCCAGCATCAGCACTCACTCCTCCCCCAACCCAGCCTTCCTTCCTCCACATGACAATGGTGCTCTAGCCAAGCAGGCTAGCAGTTGAGAACACACAGTAAGCACCTTGGCATTTTGGCAGCATCCCCTCCCCACCCCCCAAACCAGCTCTGGCTCCACAGTGTGGCAGCATTGATATTTTCCCCAGCCAAAAGCCATTCTTTTTTTTTATTCAACAGCTGTTGGGAGGATCAGGGAGTCCTGGGGGCCTGGAGGGGCACTTCTCCCGATTCCCTTGGGAGATGAACCATGCCTGCTTCATCAACTATACAGAAGTTGCCCGTGCATTTCTGGATACATCTGCTTCCCAGTCGCAAGACCAGGAAGTAGTCTGGGACACCCAAAAGGAGGAATTGTTCCCACAAGAGGATCCCTCATCACCATAAGTGCCACACGTCAGTACTCTGAGGTTGCTTTTAGTCGAGCCACCTGGGAAGCGCGTTCTTCAACAGAGTGGGAGGAAAAGCCGCGTGGGGTGCATTTACACACACCAGAAGCGACTGCCTGCCGTAGCAATCAGCGGTACGCATAGCCTCTTTGAAGACGCATTTTGGAAACCGCAATATCGGGGTTTCCAGAATGCGTCTTCAAAGAGGCTATGCGTACCGCTGATTCGTACGGCAGGCAGTCACTTCTGGGGTGTGTAAATGCACCCCACGCAGCTTTTCCTCCTGGTGCACTGAAAAACACACCTCCCAGGCCGCTCATCTAAAAACGACCCCACTCTGAGGAGAGTCTGGAAGAGAGGGAAATGGAATGTCAGTGCATGGATATTTTCATATGTGACGGCGCTATGCACCACCATGCTTTGATCCTGCCCCAGGTGAGGGCCCTCACCTGGGGCAGGATCTGGCTCGACCACCAAACAAATATCCTGGTGGCCTGGGCTCGGGAGGGGACAGGGCAGTGTATGGACCTGGTCTGCGTGGTCCTGCCCCCCACGCTACTGAGTGTGGCCCGCCCTCCACCATGAAGGGCAGAGGGAACAGCCTATGAAGCTGCTGTAGCCACCCAGAAAAGCTCGGCCCCACACCAGAGTTAGGTAGAGCGGACCATCACACGACTGCATGCTCTACCCCGGTTTAAAGCGTAGATTAAAGCGTGGCCACCCGTGGTGTCATGTTTAAAAATACCCCGTCTGGCTCCGGTGAATCAGAGAACCCTGAATAGCTACCAGAAGAGCCTCCTTGCTGTTCTACCCCCATTGTCCCCACATCTGTCTTGGTTCATGTGGCCCGACTTCCTGCTACCACGCATCAACATCCAAAGGAACTCATACTGAAAAGTGCCTCTGAAAGAAATTTCCTTTTGTACTAAGTTGGGCTCAAAATGTGAGAGTCGCACCACTACCAGGTAGCATTCCTGCAACAGCAGAAGCCACTACTGCCCCATCCCAGAAGCCTCTGACTCCTGGACCTGACCCAGTGAATGGGTGGTGATATCTGATCACATTCCTGGGTTTTGGAACACTTTGATAAGAACCCCAGTAATAGGTTCCATGTTTGTCTGCAGGATTTGCATAGCATGGCTCAGCATCAGCCATGGGAACAGCAGGCTAGGGACATCCTCCATAGTTCACCACATGGAGAAAACACATGCAAGTTTTGCATGACAATGACATGCTATGCTGCTGATGGCTGTTTACCAAATGATACGACCTCACACTTCCCTCCTCCTGCTTCTCAGAGTTCAGCTTCACGCATTACTGGACTATACATACACACGTATTCCGGGAACACAGATGACTGGAGGAGACCATGGAGAAGCAAAAAGTATCATGCATCACAGTCCAAGACTCTCCTCCTGGCAAGGGAAACCATATGTTTTTTGGCAGAAAACATGCTGTCATTTTCCTTTGTTGTCACAGATGCTTTCAAACGGAATATGTCCACGCTTGACACATGTTAGAAAGTTTCCAGTCGAATTTACTTTGCCACCAAGGCACTTCCAGAACTGTACCCATGACCATGTATTGGTTGACCCGGGACAATAGTGGTAATCTGGTTTGCCACCAAGTCATTCTGAGTTTGTGCCCTTTCCAAATGACACAAACAGAAAAACATATGGCCTACATGGGGATGATGGCAGCACTGCCGAATCCATGCAGTGGGAGGTCACGAAACTCATGGCTGAGAGACCTTGCCATGACTGGTCAGCAGCAGCAGGCATTTGAAGAGTAGGTGGGCTTGTCACAGGGACTGCGGAAGGTATGGGAACCCATAGTGATGATGATGAGGAGGAAAATGTTGAGATCTGGGATACCCATCGTATACCATGGTGAAGTCCCCATCAGCCACAGCACCACCACAGCAACAGCAATTACCATTCAGCATCGAGCGACTGGGCAAAGGCAGCAGCAAAGACCAGGCTAAGCTAAATCAGTACACACAGGAAGCGTTACTGAAACATATGGAGGATCCCCTATTGTACTGGGAGAGTTGGAATGATTCTTGGCCTGCCCTGTATAAAGTGGCCTGTATAGATCTTGGTTGCCCAGGCAGCTCAGGGCCACCTGAGAGACTGTTTAGCTGCACTGGAAACACTGTGGGCAACAAGTGGACAAGTCTCTCCAGCACCACCTTGAAAAGACGACCTTTTGTCCGCATGAACTGTAAATTCATTCCCGAAAGCGATGTCAGTGGGTGAAAACAGACATGACGCTAGCAACCCTTTAACCACCCTTGGTGGTTATTTATGCATGTTACAGGGCTGCATAGGGCACCAATACAGCCCTGCAACATGCATAAACCACCACCAAGGGTGGTTAGCGTCATGTCTGTTTTCACCCATTGTCTCCCTCATTGCACTCTCGGAGGACGACACTGTGGAGGCAGCAGCAACAGCAGATCCCGAGTGCACCTTACTCAGAGAAGGATTCATGCGAGGGGGGTCTTTGTGCACTAGGTTGCCAAACATGACAGCAGGGATGAGGGTGCTACATAGCTAGCGGAAACAAGGATGTTGAAGACTGTCAGCTTTGGAGTGTTCGTGGACATGTATGTTTTTTCTTTTCTTTTTCACTTGCTGTTCTTGGGTGTATATTTATAGTAAAATGTTTTGCTTCTGCACTTCCAATGCAGTGTTGGTATCTTCATTTTTTAGCATTTGCAAGGCTGTTCTTCTAGTGTGATCTCCTTTCCCTTTAGTGTGTTGTGATGATGCAAAAAGTATTCTCTCACTTTTCTTTATCCAGTAATTTTATCCATCCAGGGCTTGGTACATTGGTTACAATATGGTTTTGTTCCAAGATTTATTTTCTCTCTCATCCCAAGTAATTGTCTGCTGTGTAAATTGTTCAGTTTACATACACGAAGATTTCTATTCCCTATTCTTAAAATACTTTCCTCAAACATTGCTGGTGGTATGTATGCTTGCCTGGGCAGCACATTGGCATCTTTGTGCTCTACTGCATTTGTGGAATCACATTTCAGGTAAGGGGCTCAAAGTTATTTACATCAGGGGTGGGGAGGGGATGGGACCAATTTGAAAATGTTCACTCTCAGGGGCCAATTTGAAAACTAATGCAATCTACAAGGGCCACTAGTGGCCACATAGAACGTAAGCAGTGCCATACAGGGGTCAGACTAATGGTCCATCAAGCTCAGCACCTGTCTTCGACAGTGGCCCAACAGGTCACAATGGTGCAGTCTGTTCCCTGTTGTTCACTCCTAGCTCGAGAGAGAAGCTAGGAGCAGGAATATATACAGAAGCTTAAAAAAAGGAGGGTCCCTCCAGACCATGGATCCATGGCAAGGAACGGTCTCTAGTCCTATCCATGCCCTCATCTCTGTTCAAGTAGCCAGAGCTAATTTTTTTCAGTACTTTGGTGTAGGAACTGGATCAATGGGCAACATAAAAAAAAAAATGAGTGGGGCCTGCATCTGGCCCCCAGGTAGACATGAAGCAGGTACCTGATTTGGTACTCATGAGTAATACCTGCATTTTCAGGTACAGCTGGGTGTCATCAGCATAATGATGACACCTCACCTCAAACCTCCAAATGATCTCTTCCCTCAGATACACATTGAACAAGAGGGGGGGACAGGACAGAGCCCTGCAGACCACCACACGAAGTCCCAGGGAGAAGATGAGCTATGGCCCATTGCCACCTGCTGGGATAACCTCAACAGGAAAGAATGGAACCACTCAAGAGCAGTCCTGCGCACACCTGTCAGGTCCCACAGTCGTGTCAACAACACCCTGTGATCAACAGTATCACAGGCTGCTGAAAGATCTAACAAGATCAATAAAGTAGATTGGACAGAACAGGAGGAGAAGGAGGTCTTTCAGAAATGTTGGGCCCAAGCCTTCTACGGATTTGTAGATCAAAATCAGCACCTTGAATTGTGCCTGGAAAGCTACTGAAAGCCAGTGCAGATTCCAAAGCACAGGTGTAATATACTCCCTGTGACACTTTGGCCACTTTTAGACAAGCGGCGGTCCGTTTCGCGTCGGCGGCGCACATATTTTGAAACTTCCACCTGGTCTAATTAGACGAGACGGAAGTGGCTTAATATGCGCATATTACGGCGGAGGCGCATTTTTTAAGTGTGCGAATTAAATACCTCGATTATGAGGTATTTATTTATTTTATTTTATTTCTTTAAATTTGTTAGCCTCCCCCTCATGCCTACAGCATCTCGGGGTGGCGTACAACATACAATAATAGTAAAACGGTGTCATCCGCATACATGAGAACCGACAACCGTTGATTCCCAATTTTTTGGTGCCATATAATCGGCAGTATCCCGGTGATCCAAAATTAATTGGTTCACAAAGATTAAAAAGAATTGGTGCCAAGAGGCAGCCTTGCCTAACCCCTCTAGATGTAGGAATCTCCTCAGAAAGCCATCCATTCCTTTCCTATTTAAATGAATCTGAAGCTTTGTAAATGTATACAGGGATCTAATATGCATAAGCAGCCTAGGATCTACCCCTAAGTTCTTCAATTTTTCCCAGAAAAATCTCACAATCCACCAAATCAAAAGCGGAAGAAAAATCTATAAAGGCTACATATAAATCCAGCCCCTTTCTCTTTAGATTGATCGATGACATGGTTAAGAATGAAACAGTGGTCAATCATACATCAGCCCGACTGAAAACCAGCTTCTTCTTCCACTAACAGCCCTTTACTTTGAACCCACTGATTTAGCCTTTTTAATAACCGGCGTGAATATATTTTCAAAATAATGGGCAACAAACCTATTGGGCTATAGTTACTAGGAGTATCCCTATTACCTTTTTAAAAAAAATAGGCACCACTATACTCGCCCTCCAATAATCAGGAATAGTTCCGGATTCGTTTATCAAAGTAAACAAATTGGCGAGCGCCTCACACCACCACCCACAATTTAGTTTGAAAACCTCTGCAGGCAAGAAATCCCCCCCTTGGAATTTCCCATTTTTTTTTATTTTATTTTTTTAAGAAGAATGACCTCTTCAACCTCTACTGCAGTCACCTTCTCCCACATAGGCATCAAAGTAGAGTCAGAGATAGGAAATTCCAGACTAACCCGATAGCTTGCATTAAAAATCTCACCAAAATGCCAAACCCACGCTGATGACTGTATCTGAGGCTCGGTTATCCTAAATCCTTTATAAAATGCACTATTTATTAATTTCCAAAACAGGCCATTATCATTCCTCTCCAAGGCCTCCAGTAATTTGTCCCAATACCCATAGGCATAACTTATCTTTTTCTTTAAAATAAAGATCTTGTAAACTGCTCGCAGTTTCCTATAGGCTACTATCCTGCCTTCTGAATTAGTTAGTTTCAGTCTTCTTGCCACCTTCCTAAGTTCCTTCTTCCTCCTACTACAATCTACATCCCATCATCCCAAAAAAGGAGAATGCTTACCAGGGGAATTTGCTGACTTAGTAAGATAGGGCAATAGATTATAAGAAATAGTATTCAGAAGCTGGAGGGCATGAGCTATATCACTTGTTGAACATAACGTGTCTAAGGGTTCTCAAAGCCAAAGATTCCAGATTGGTTTTTAGCAATCTATCTATCACTGGCTCCCACTTTAATCTACACGTTCCACTCTGAACTACCTCCCCCTCCAAAATCAAGATGGGTCCACTGGGTCTTGCCACCAAAAGTTGATCCAGACAAAGGATCAATAGGAAATGATCACTCTCAATCTCAAATGAGCTCACTTTTTGCAACAAAGAAGGGGAAATTAACCCATAATCAATTACGCTCGAACCCCTGGCACTGAAAAAAGTATAAGCCCCAAATGGATCACCAGGAGCATTACCATTTAGTATATATAATGAATGCTCCAACACAAACCTATATAACTGTTCCCCATTTTTGTTAACAATTGCATCCTGTGAAACCCTCTCCCCATTCCAATCCTGGATAATATATCATCACACATACTATGTAATTTCAGGGCATCCATAATATGATCACTACTATGCCATACTCTCGCATTGAAATCACCCAGGATCATCAAATGATCATCCGGATACCTTTCAATATTGCGAGGAAAAAAGTCCAAAAGAATCAGCCACAACAAAGTGCCATTGAAACCCGGTGGAAAAACAAACATTATAAGTCTGTATCCAACAGAAGTCAGCAAATTTAACCCTTAGAACCTGAATTGGGACCTTCTCATCCTGAACTACCAGAACTTCTAACCCCAAGTCTATCCTTAGAAAAATTACCAATCTACCAGAGACTCTTCCCCTTCCTACCATTAGCAGGTCTAGCGGGGGGATATCCACTTTATTAAAAAAAAAAAAACTCAAGTTCTACTAATTTCGGGTCATCCACCCAGATCTCCTGCAGGCACAACAGGTCAAAATCCCATTTAAAAAAAAAATCTATACAAGCCTGATCTTGGACTTTCCCCTTACACCCTGCAATATTCCATACCAAAACCCTCACTGGAGAAATTTTGTCAACATCTAACGCCTGAGGTACTAAAGAAGAAAAAACCTGCTCAGCATGTCAAAACCCCTGAGGGTGGCCATCGGCTGAAACCTGCACTCCCTCCTGATAAAAACCACAAGCACCCTCTGGGGTTCGCTCAGTTAGGGGAGAAACAGTCACCTCACAAACTGAATCCACTATACTTAACTGAGCAGCTTTGTGCTTCGGGGTACTATTATTAAGAATGAAATTTTCGCACCTTAATATTTGTGATCTCTCAAGTGAAGAGGAAAAAGCAGACTGCTCAACCGTTGGAGAGGGGACCTCGGGAGGAAACAACCTCCTAGGTCTTACTTGTTGCTCAAACATCATGCGGCTGGGAGATAAATTGGTCTCTGGTTGCTCTAACACAGTCAGATTTTCCTGAGCGGTATCTGAAGCCTCGCCCCTCTTCTCCCCCTTCCTCCTAATTTCCCAAGATTTTCCTAAAAAGGAGGAGCTGGCCTCACTACCTAGGCACAGCCTAGGACCAAGAATCCCAATCCCAGCACCATGAGCTTGTCCCCTACCTACCACATCGGTGGTCGCCTTTGGGATTTCCATTAATTTCTTTTGAGCATTTTGAGCCTGCACCCCAGGAGGAGAAAGCCCCACTACCTTCACACCTGGGGACTCTGTCGAAACTCCCTCAAGAGCCTCAACATCCTTCCTCACTCTAATTTTCCCCATCATAGAGATAGGTCATTCGGTCCAATACCTGGGCCTGCTCCTGATTAGGCGCTTTTAATCTCTCGGTCATGTTTGTCTCAACTTGTGATTGATGTACCTCCTGGACCTCCATTAAATCTGAGGAAGTCAACACCTGCGCTACATTTTTCACTATGTGAGGTGAAATGATTTGTGAGCAGAGCGCCCCCTGCCCCTCAGGTAAATCAACCAGCCCTGACCTCTGGACTATTTTAGTCGCTGTATAGGATGGGGCAGATGATACCAGCCTACTGGAAGAACAAAAACTTCTCTTTGCCATAGCCAGCTGCCCAAGATTTTGACTTCCCCTATCAGATCTCTCCTTGCTTTTCTGAAGAAATATACGCTTATCTAAAATAGCCTTAACCCATACCTCTGAGTTAAAAATGGATTAACACTATACTTCTACCTTTCCTAAACATCACATGGGCCACTAACCTAATACCTTTCCTTGTCATAGGAATTTTTAATAAAAATCTAAAGTGTTCGGCAACATCCATGGGTGTATCCCATGCTGGAGGGTAATTTCCTATTAGGGGCAAGACTGTAACCATAATTTTATCCAAGGACAATTGATACAATCCCTGACTTTTACCCCTTCCCTCCAGGGTCTGAAACCCCAGTACTCAGAGACTTGTAGGCCAATTTTGTAACTGGTCCGAGGAACCCCTTTACACTTTGCTCTCCTTCACTAAAGGTTCAGGACGAGCAATAGGTAACACACCCTCTTTTACCATACTCACAAGATTTTCAACATTCAGTGTTAAAACATTCAATTGCCGAAACATAGATCTTACAGTATAAGCCATGAGTTGAACATGTTCTGCTAAAATGAACATGAACAGGGTACATTTTCCATAGTAGTTCGCCCAGACATCAGCATCTTATCGTCTCCCTTCCGTAGAGGAATACCTTGCATTAAAGAAGGAGTAACCAATCCTCCCTGTTTTTTTCCCTCCAGACCCACTTCCCCATGCCCCGATGTTTTGGGGGCAACAGCTATCCCTTCCAGATCTAGGGGAAGAAACCGGTTGGAGGTTACCACATCTAATGACGGAGCCTCCGGGCTAGAGGACTTAGAAACCAGGAAGTCATCAATCCTCCTTTGTTTCTCTGGAGAATGAAGTCTGACCATAGTGGACCTCTCCCTTTTATAGCGAGTACCCCTCACTGCCATAATACAGAGGAACAAATAACTTCAACCCTGGGTCCACCCCTTAGTATCCAGGCACTTATAGCACACAGTTCACCAGACCCTGTGCCCGACCAGCACCTAAGGCCGTGCGCACACGGGCACGCCCTTGCGTGTGCAGCCTTTAGGCACGCCACCCACGGCGCATGCTCACAGCGCAGGTGTGCTCTGGCCCACTAGATGTAGGGCTCCCTTCAATCAGCACCACTTGGCCAGTTACAGCCTGGGGCTCGGGGCTTGGCTCCCGCCCGAGCTCCGCCCAGCTGCTGCAGGACAAATGCGCCGCCTCTGTCGGACAGCAACCCTCAGACACTCTGACCTGGTCCAGAGCAGTGAGGGGGCACATTTCACCATCCAGCCAATGACCCAGCTGTCCAAACTCAACTCCGTGGTGCAGGTGTGCTAGATATAGGGCCCGCTAGATATAGGGCTCCCTTCAATCAGCACCACCTGGTCAGTTACAACTCCGGGGCTCGGCTCCCGCCTGAGCTCCGCCCAGCTGCTGCAGGACAAATGCGCCGCCTCTGTCGGACACAAACACTCAGACACTCCAACCTGGTTCAGAGCAGGCGGGGGGGGGGGGGGGGGGGGGGGGGC
>QEPC01004437.1:4198732-4228791 GCA_003113815.1 Sphenodon punctatus | reverse complement strand
ATATATATATATATATATATATATATATATATATATATATATATATATATATATATATATATATATATATATATATATATATATATATTTCAACATATGGTAACACCATAGATTTATATGGGAGCATTATGATATTTTTTTATTTTAGTCTCTAGCCTTTTCCAAATAATTCCTACCATTGTTTGCCCTTTTGACTACTGCTGCACGCCGAGCTGAGGTTTTCTATTCCCAACTTTGCCGCTGACTTGAGTTGCAGTCTTAGGTCACAGAAACGCCTCTGTGGCAACTTTGAGGTTAGTACTTAGTGGCAATTTTTGTGCCATGGATCTACCATACGGTAACCTTGAGGCAAGTATGTAGTCTTGGCACCCCCGACATCTGAAAACATACCTACCTAAGCTTGCCAGGGGTTTCTCTGGCACAACCTTTCTGTAATCTGCTTAAGCTCTCTGTGCCTCATGATACAACTCCCCTGACTTCTGAAAAATTAGGCTATGCAACTTGCAGTTTGTTAGGATGCCTGAAGGTCTATGCACAAGAAGTGCTGTATGAGAGAGAGAGTGAAGGATGGCACTGATCACACTTGTATTTACCAAAAAGTAACATGGTAGTATGTACTAGCACAGTTAAATCTATAAAGTTGCAATGGCAATAAGAACAGCATATACACTTATTTATTATCCTATCCCCTTTCATATGAACATGGCAACACTGATGCAAAGGGGATGGGAGATTTTTTTTTGGGGGGGGGGGAAGCATCGCAACAATACTTTTGTAATAAATGCTGTGGGAAGATTAAACCTTTATTGAACAGACTCTAAAATGCGTTTTCACCTTACTATGCATTCCTTACTCAGTCAAGATACTGTAAGAACTTCAAGTCTTCCATCTACTCATTAGCCAAGAGCAAATTTTTCACACACGAGTCTGATTTGTGACAGTCACAGAAAAACTCAGGACTTTTAATAAACAAACCTCAAGATTCCAACACTGGAGACACCAACCACGAAGTGTTAAAGGAAAATATTTTGGTGTTTGGAGATTCTAAGTTTCCTTTTTAGTTGCAAGGTTACAAAGTATTTAACTGAATTTAGATTGTAAGCTCCTTGGGGTAGGAACCTGCCAATAACTATTGGCTATATATCACCAGATATATTGATGGCACTATCACAACAACTGGACAGGTTTTTACAAGGTTTCTTCTACAACTACCCCACCTCCCATGTTTTTAGGTTTCTCCCCCTCTCTGAGGCTTCTAGGCAATCTTCTTCTCCTCTTCTTCCCTCCCTCCCCCAAAATCAGGCATGAAAAGAAAGGTGAGAATTATACCACAAACCCCCTGTAAAGCAGTGGGGTGTACAGTTATGGGAGTGGGTAAGAAATTGAAAGTTTTCATTTTCTTTTAAATTGTACATTTTAATTGTAATGCATGGTGAGGAAGGATGGATGGATGCAGGGTTGAATATTTTGATATTGGTCTTTACTTTTTGTAAGCCACCTCAAGTCCTTTCCCCCCAAAAAGGGTTAATTGGAACTTGAAAAATAATAACAGTTCACAAAAGACAAATCCCACAAATTTGGGACAAAGTATTATTGTACATGCCCATCCTCCCAGGAAATTGTCAAAAAATATATTTTTTAAAATCTTTAGAGCCTTTTTCATGTAAATGTCACCTGCATTTACTAATTTCCCATTTTTTCAACATTTTGGACTAAACTTGCATATTCTCCAAGACATTCTCTTGAAAAGCAGGGGTCACTTGGGAAACTTTGTTGATACAGTTACGTTGGTGTGCAATCAGAATCAAACTCTTGATAATTTTGGATTTGACTCTAAGCTACTGAATTCAAGATGCTTAAAGTCAGCTACTTGACCAGAAAGAATTACATATCAAAGCAATGCAAGCTGAAGTTAAAGAATGTGGAAAATCCCAACATGCAAATTCTGGTTTGAATTTAGCTCATCCTGAATGAACTCAATCATGCCATTTGAAAATGAATCTCTCTTGCTTCGCAAACACAAAATCCACAACACTGATTTGATGTGGAATGGATGAATAGTGTTCAGAAGCGGATCAAGCTTATCTTGACCAGAGAAGCAGCGCAGAGTATTGCATTCCCCAACTCACTCTTTTACAAGGAAGATTACTTATGTCATCTTGAGTGGATAGCCAAGTTGCAATTCTGACACCTGCCCTCACATCATCAGTCATTTTGCCTGGGACACAGAACTGCAGGATCAGGCTCTGTATTTCCTTTTACCGTCCGAGAAGTCAGGTACTGTGCCAGAGAATGTAATGTGGAACTTTCCCCCGTTTTAACCATTTATTTGACATGTTTAGTATAATTTCAACAAGAGGAGGAGAAGAAAGAAAAAAAAAAAAAAAAAAAAAAAAAAAAAATCACAGGTGATGCACACACACACATANGGAAAAAAAAAAAAAAAAAAAAAAAAAAAAAAAAAAATCACAGGTGATGCACACACACACATATCCAGACTAGTTAAAGACTTGTTCTTGACACTTTTCAGGATAATTTGGCACTTGTTTTTATTTTGCTTCCCTCACGGGATTTCCAGCCATATGCTACTTGGCAGACACATGGAATCCATGCTTGTCAGGATGTCATCAGCATCTTAGATAAAACATCCACATCTTGCACTCTGATTTGATAAGATGTGAGGAGAAGGCTGGAGTCAGCTGTTCTTTCCCAGCACAGTTATCAGACATTTGCTCCTAGAGCAAGAGATCAGAGGGAGGAAGAGATTCCTTCTACTCCAAGCAAACTCCCCTCCCCAAGCAACAGGTCTGCTGTTGCAGAAAGCAAAATGGAATGCCTTTCACTAGCTTTAGCCCCATCTCTCCCTACATATCTCTACCTCTCTTTATTGCCCTTCTCTCCTTACGTGCCCCTCCCTTTTGTCTTCCCTTCCCCATTCTGAACTGCATGCTCCTCAGGGCAGGAACTTGGGGTTTTTTGTTGTTGTTTTTTTTAAACACAACTGTTCAGTGCCAGGAATATTGCTATATAAATTTCAACAACTGAAGCAGTAAATGAAAAAAAATATCAGATTTTGGTTCAATAATACTGCTGCAATAATGTCATGTCTAGGACAGTGAAATGCTAGGACACTTGAAATCCCCCTAACCCTCCAAAATACACTGCAGTGCACTTTTTCCTTGATCAGCATCAGAAACTCTTTATTCCCTTTAGGAAAAAGCTCTTTCGGCCTTCCTTTATTTGAGGTTGCCAATGAATAATTCAAATGAGACGGAAAGCTGGGGAATGGGAACTCACATTTATCTGAATAACTTTATTATTTTCCCCCTTGGCTTACAATTCAATCAAAACTTATTGAACCACTTCTCTGGATCCGATTGATCTCTTTATGAAGCAGGAGATGTGTGTCCACATAGAAAAACTGGGTTAGTAGTAATGCTTTGCAAAATCTATAAGAGCCCCGTGCAATGTTAAGACAAACTGATCCGTTGTAGTGTAAGGTAAAAGAACACTTAAAGCAAGGTAAAACGAATAAAAACCCATGCAACATAGTAGTAAAAAGAGGGGAGAAACCCATTGATAATAGTAAGCATCAAAAAGGCTCACAGCTTGGTTATGTATGAGCCATTCATTACAGACGCTGCAATCAGAGTCAGACTACTTACCCCACAGCACAAAGATAAGTTGCACTAGCCAGAAAGCATGTGTCTCCATCCTGAGCCTTGAGGGAGCAACCAACAGTCCAGAGTCCACATGGGGTAGAAGAAGAGAGCCAAATCTACAACCACCCCACACTCTTCTCACAGGGAACCCCCTTCTTCAACCCTTTACATCAAACCATATGAATCAGCGGCAGCTGTGGAGGTGACGGGCACTACACTCGACCCCACCTCCTCTCCCCTCCTCCAGTGCACTGAGACGCAATCGGCAGCCTCTCAGCATTAACCCACTCAAAATTCCACTTCCTTTTTCTTCACCCCCCTCTCTCTTGCTTTTTCCTCCAGCTGCCATGGATTGGGAGGAAGGAGGAGGATGTTGTGGCTATTACTGGTTCATTCGTCCGAGGGAGCCGATGGGAAGGAAATGCAGCTGGAAGCTGCCGAGAAAAAGAGCGAGGAGGAGGAGGAGGAGGAGGAGAAAGGCATCTCACTCCCAGAGAATTTCTCTGCAGAACTATGGAGGGAGGGGGGAGTGAAACTAGCCAGGAGCTCTATGCCTTATAGTTGCATGCCTCTACACCTATGTGCCATAATATGCTGTTTGTGAGTAAATCCAAGATCTTTGTGCCTGCATTTTTCATGTCTGCTCCTCTCTCTGAGTCTCTCCATCGGTTTACTCTCTCAAAGCATCCTCTCCATTTCGTAGGTGCAGAAAGGGCTAGGGCACTAACCATTAAAATCAGGAGCCCTGTGTGACTTGAATGCTTGCACATTCTCACCAACAGAAGTTGGTCCAATAACTTTGTTAGCCGCCCCAGGCTGCCAGTGTCAGGAGGGGTGGGATAAAACTGTTTTAAATAAATTAATTAAATAAATAAAAGATGTCATCTGAACTACTTTGTCTCCATTAAAATTGAGGCATTCCTTTGAAAAAGGCTTTGGCATTATCTCTCTTGCAAGCCTGGCACACAAGTCCTGTAGGCACTGCCTGTCTGATACTCCTGTCATCTCTGATGCAAGCAACATGTCTGCTGAGATGCTCTGACACCCTAACTTTGCAAAATACCACAATGGTGCTTTATAAATAAATAAGTAGTAGTGTGGGGATGCAACAATGTTGGAAGCAAAAGAAGTGTATTGGGGGTATTTTCAAATGTGATACCACCACCTGTGGCCACAGTTACCTCGGTGTGGCCACGGGCAGTGGTGTCATGTCTGCTCCCACCCGCCAGGTGTTCACAGGTGGGAGCAGAGTACAGTCCGGTCCTTGGCAGGGCTGACCCAGGATGTGCGCTGGGCTCCCTACCAATGCACATCCCAGGCTTAGCCCTGCCACGGTTTGGGGAAGCCTACCCAGGACCATGGTATAGTGGGCCATCACGTCTGATGGCCCACTCTACCTAACCCCGGCCGATGGCCGGAGCAGTTCCAGGCAGGCGTGGTGACCTCATAGGCCACTGCACCTGCCCATCAGGGAGGAGACGGGGCTTCACTGAGGAGCGCGGGGGGGCGGGACCATGAGGACCCATGTCCACACGTCCCCCATCCTCACCCCACCGCCTCATCAGCCCTGGCCACCAGAATGTTTGTTTTGCGGCCAGGCAGACCCTTACCCGCCCTCACCCCGGCAAGATTTAAGCGTGGTGGCCCTTTGAGTTGTCAAGTGTAAAAAATACACTAGAAGCCCAGAAATCAGTCCTCACCTGTACCGCCGGACAATACCTTTGGTTCAGCTAGGGCACTTGGAGCTAAAAATGTCAATGTGGTATTTAAAATTAAAACCAATCAGGTGGCAGCAGTGCCAGATGTAGGGAAGTTGGGGCTAGGTGCGAAATGGTGTGAGCTCTTCCTAAACACAGGAATGTTTGATAGACATTGGACATACACTGACTTATTCATAGATTCCATGTGTTGGGCAGAGGTGGCTGGTGGGTTTGGAGGCTGGTGGGGCAGTAGGTGGGTTCAGCCTGTGCCACCGGTGGGCCGGCAAGCCTAGGGTCAGAGCCTGGCCTAGGGGTGGAGCCAGGGCAATGGTAGGTGGAGCCAGGGCAATGGTAGGCAGAGCCAGGGCATAACCCAGCAGCAAGGAGTTCCCAGGGATAACATTGGATGGACATTAGATTAGTTAAGGTGGCCGTGTAGCAGCAGAGGGAAGGAGAAGCTAGGGGAGGAGTTGTGTGATTGCCTGCCTGGCCTTCATTGGCTCCCTTCTCTCTACAGGTATTACTTATCCAGGGGCTGGGGCCCCGTTGAGCGTCAGCTGAAGGGTGACATCCAAAGGGTGTCACCCGTTGGCTGGGTCTGTTCGGCTGGGGACGCAGTGCAGTGCCCTACCCCCTGTTTAGATTGGGAAAGAGTGCCCGCCAAGGAACTGGAGGAGAAAAGGGCTTGTTAACCTTGCGGCTGGAGACATTACAGAGTTTGAGCGCCCTTTGGAGCCCCTCGGAGAGCATAGGAGCTAAAGTCTGGGATCCCTGGTTTCTAACTGGCTGCCCTACTAGAGACCCAGAAGAAGGGGAAGTAGGAAACATCTTATCTCAACTTTCTATTGCCGAGTCAGCGCTGGAGGAAACCGTGTAGCTGGTTGCATCAGCTGGGAAGCCACGCTGTTGGGAACTTGGTCAAAGACTCCTCTTTGTCTGCATTATGACTAGAAAGAGAAGGCGGCAGCCTACTCAGGCCGTGTTGGACATCTCTAAACCTAAGCAACAGAGACTTGACCAGTATATTTCTTCTAGATCTGCTCCTCGCCTTGAGAAAACAGAGTTTGATTTATTGACTGCGGCATCTTCTCAACCAGAAACAGTCTCCCAAGAGTCCTTGGCTGCTAGGCACAATCGCTCTTCAGATGATTGCCCCAGCTTATTTAGTTCCTCTCAGTTGGGTCTAGAGAATTCTTTATTTGGGGGTGGTTCACCATCTACTATTAAGCCTGATTCGACCCCTTATGAATTTCTGGGGAATCAGTGTTTTTTGACTGGGAATTTAGTTAAGAGGCTATTGGCCCAGTTGGAGGAAATTACGTTATTGTTGCAGTCCCAGAAACTCCATATGAAAACTGTTACTGATTATATAGGGGAACTTAGGGCTGGGAAAGTGGGGCAAGTGGCTCAAGAAATGATTAAGGCTAATTTGCTTGACCAGGTGGACCCCTCACTGCCCTTTGGAGGTGATCGGGGACCTGCCCAGGGTTCTTCACTCGGTAATACTACTAGTAAGTCACAATCTCGGTTGTCTCTTGTCCAAGGGGCTGTTGTTTTTAAAACTCATCCACTTCCAAATGGCCTTTTTCCTAGATGGTCGACTAAAGCTGAGATGGTGCACCATTTGTCCTTTATTTTAGATACCCATATTCCTATATGGCATTTAAAGTTTTTCCAAATATTGCCTGCGCCTGTTTTAGTACAACAAGTAGCTATTTATTTTAGAGTGCCTAGGCTAGCTGATCTAATCTTAGAACAACCTGAGCTTTTTTTGTCCTGGGGCATTTCTGTCAGTGAGTCTTACAAAGATAAGCAGGTTCTTCCTCTGTTACCCATTCCCCGAGAGACAGGTGGGAGCTCTAACTCCACCCTTATGCCTCTTCCTTCACAGCTTCATGGGGGCTCAAGGGAAAGAGTAGTTTCCAGTGTGGACCTCCTGCCTAGGGCCGTCTCTTGAATTTGGGCATTTGATAGGGTTGGGAGGGGGACAGTTCGATCTGATGTTGCCAGGCAGAGGGTTAATGAGGAGCGAGTTCAATCAAGAAGGAAGGCTAGTCTCCCAATTAATACCAGGCTTGAACAACTAGCTATGGAGGTTGAGCCTTCCTTTCCTTCCTCGTTGCCCTCTGTGAATAACCCTTTAGGTACTGCTCCATTGTCATCTGTGGCAGATTTACAGTCTCCCTCGCTTATTACACTACAGGAAGCTGTTGGTCCTTCGTCGAAGCAGGTGGCCCCAGAAGCGGTTCCTTCTTTAGATGCAATCACCGCACAGTCCCTTTATATGGAGTCTCTAACTGGAGCTGTTGGGGCTATCCCTACCTTGGTGAGCTGTTCAGCCCTTCAGGCAGATGTGGGTAAAGAAGCTGGGCAGTTAGATTGACATTTTGGTCCTTCCCATCAGCCTTGTTTTGCTGTATGCTCCTGGAATGTTGCAGGTTGGGATGTTCGAGTAAGGGATCCAGAATTTATTACTGTTATTAATGGCTATCTGGTAGTTTTACTGCAAGAAACCTGGTGTAGTAGCCCGTTAGTTATTCCTGGGGCTATGAATAACTTTCAGGTATTTTCCTTGGAAGCAGTTACTTCCACGAATGGAGGACGGCCTAGGGGAGGACTGGCAATTTTGCTGAGTGAGGGTCTTTTTCCAGCTCCCCCATTAGTAATCAAGTACCCTCCATATGCCATTGGTATTTTACTTAAAGTTCATTATAGGACAATTTTGTTCTTGAATATTTATGTGCCCCCTCAAAACTCTCAATACTCAGATTCTAAGATTTGGACTAGGTTGGATGATATGTTTATGGAATTAACCAGGAAATTTCCCGGGTGCTCAGTGATGGCCGCTGGAGATCTAAATGCTCGTATGGGCAGGGGTGATGGTGCTCTTGCTCCCTATTGTGATCTAGCTGCTCGTGTCCTTGCCTTCCCTTTGAATTCTAGGTCCTCTAAGGACCATGTATTTAACTTTTATGGTATCAAATCAAATAATGTTTTATTGTATCAACCATAGGTTATTACAAAATATACAATGAACACACAACGTAACATAAAACACCAGCGATAACCAAACATTTTTTACAATAAGATAACCCTCTGAACAAACATCAGAGGATCCAAACATAGTATAATTTCAACTAAGTCCAATTAATATCCTTTTTAACCAACAAACATAATTTAATTAAAATTAAACACACCAAACTTTTATGGTATTCAACTGGTAACTCTATTAATTCAGTATAATCTCTTCATGTTAAATAGTTCCTGCTATAGCGATCTGAGCAGAGAATTTACCCATTTAGGTTATAATGGGTCCAGTGTGTTGGATTATTTTCTAGGTTTGCAAGATTTTTTGGTTTTGTTAAGGGATTTTTCAGTTAGCTCATTTCTCTGCAGCCATCACCTCCCCTTAGAGATTCTGATAGGTTTTTGTATTGATAACGTTCAGATTTGCGCTTGGGATGTTGTTGACCCAGGGGTTTTAACTCTTCATAATCCAGTTAAGTGGAGTAGCCTGACTGGTGCCCATTTAGAAGATATTATTGAGAATGGGAACACCGTTAGTTTAAGATTTAAAATTGCAGAATCTACCTCAGATAAGAAAGTAGTTGAGATTTTTAACCAACTAAACCAGCTGCTCCGCCAACAGTTTCAATCTGGGTGTTCCTCAAAATGGGCGGCCTTTACCTTACCTTTACCAGCCATGGTACGATTGGGAGGGTAAGCAGGCACGAAGGAAGTTCATAGATATCTACAGGAATTATCGTACTCAGAAAGCCTTTATAATTCCATCCTCCTATTTTCTTGCAAAGAAGTTTTACGATGGATTTAATAAAGAAGAAAAAGCGGGAATATTCCCTGAACCAGTGGCAAAGGTTTTGGATGCCGCAGGGAGGGGTGACACTAAGCAGTTTTGGTCTTTAGTGTGCCCAAATATTAAGGTTCCCATTACTTCTGCCCCCTCTGTTATCGCTTCACAAGTTTGGGAGTTGCACTTTAGGACCTTATATGCGGGCCCAGATTCAGACGGGGGGGTCTGTAGATGGTTTTTCACGTTGGGAAATGCTGTCTGAATGGCCTCCAGTAACGGCGCCAGAGATTGCTGACTTGATTAATTCATTTGAAAAAGGTAAGGCCCCAGGGTGGGATTCCATCTCTATTGATTTTCTTCAAGCTTTTCTGTATTGGTGGGACCCCCTTTTGGCAAAGATTTTTACAGCCGTAAATAGTTCAGGAAAGTTCCCAGATCTATGGAAGATTGCAGTGGTTGCTCCTATCTTTAAAAAGGGCTCTTGCTTTGAGCCTGCCAACTACAGACCGATCAGTCTGTTGAGCACGGTCACCAAGGTATATGCTAAATATCTCTTGGGGAAGCTAACAGCATGGATCAAAGAGCACAATATTATTAATCCTGAGCAGGCAGGGTTTCAGAGAGACAGATCCACTACTGAGCATTGCTTAATTCTGTTTCACCTAGCCGAAAAATACAAGGCATTGAATCGGCATCTCTTTGCTGCCTTCCTAGATCTCTGGGAGGCTTTTGATTCTGTTGACAGGAATTTACTCTGGGTAAAGTTAAATAGCCTCCAGATCGATAGGAGGCTTTTGGGTTTGATTCAAAAACTGCATGCTGATTCTTCGCTGTTTGTTAGATTTAAATCGGGTGGAGCAGTTATGAAGGAAATTCCTGTTCGGCGTGAGGTGAGGTAAGGGTGCGTGCTGGCTCCGGCTTTGTTTAATATATTCATAAACGATGTCATTTCGCTGATGAGCCAGTCGCACTTCTTTCCTCCCAAACTAGCATCTCACCCCACTGGATGCCTTTTATACGCGGATGATTTGGTTCTGCTCTCTCAGACCCAGGTCGGTCTTAAAAGGCAATTGGAGGCCTTTTTACAATATTGCAAAATGAATCAACTTAGGATTAACTATAACAAATCCAAAATTATGGTGTTTTCCAAAACCTGGCCCAGGAAGATAGGTTTTTGGGTACTTGATAACCAAGTTTTGGAGCAAGTAAAAGTCTTTAAATACCTCAGACTTAATTTTTATTATAATGGGTCATGGAAGGAGCATTATGCCAGAGCCACCCAGGTTGGAGGGGGTGTCGCTTCTGCGAACTACAGGTTTTTTTCTAGTACTGGTAGAATGGAGTATAAACTTACCACCCAAGTATTTAACAGTAAGGTTCAGTCCCAGGTTTTATATGGGGCTGAGATGTGGGTTCCTATGTTCCATGTTAATCTCGATAAGGTCCAGTCACAATTCTTGGATCTACTTGTAAAGGCCCCCTAGGGGGACTCCCCTTGCAGCTATTCGGATGGACTTGGGTCTTGAGTTGGACCCAAGTAGCTTGGGCTCGGGTGTACAGGTTTTGGAATAGAATTACCAGAGATAACGGGGGTGGTTTGTTATCCTGGTTAAAGGAAGATCCTTTCACCAGTAGGTGGTAGACTGAAGTGGAATCCCAGCTAAATAAATTGGGGTTTTCCCAAGGGTATCTCCTTGATAAGAATTTTGCTGTAGCAGGGGCTGAGATCTCCCAAAGGTGGAAGGATATCAGCTGACAGAATGAAATTGCCAGGATTCGTGCTGTGCCCCATATGGGAATCTACTTTCAAATCCAACCCAGTCTTCTTAAAATGGCCATTATTTTTCTCTTTCCTGCTCTTCCCGGGGGGAAATGCTTCTTTTTGCAGCAAGGTGTAATGCACTGCCCACCAAGATTTTGGAAGGCCATTATGATGGGACTCCTTTCCAGCAGCGAACATGCCCTTTTGACTTCATAGAGGTAGAATCCATGGAGCATGTATTTCTTCGCTGCCATTTATAAGATGATTTAAGAACTGCTTATCTTACTGTACATCTTGCTAAATGTATCGGTTGCACTGATTTTTTTTTCCTCAACTGGCTTCTTGTTGACCATCCTGATGAGAAAACTTTAGATGTAATTAGGTTTTTGTTGGCTGCGACGTCACTTCGACAGGCATTCTTGACTTTTAAGTTTTCCCCTGAGGAGTGGTCTGATGGGAATTGACTTAGATTTTTATTTATGTTTAATGTCTTTTACTGTTTTGTACTCCTTGTGAGTTTATGTTCGATGTATTTTATTGGACCTGGCCAAGCTATGACCAAGGTCACGCAATAAATTTTCTGAATCTGAATCTTAGATTAGTTAATGCTGGGAACGCTGCTGTGTGAAGCAATGCCACCGGGGAATGGAGAACCCTCTTACTGGGATCCTGTACACTCTCTTTCCCACCGGGTCCAAATTAACCATAGTAGGTTAAAAAAAATAGATCAAGTTGCCATCGCCTACCTTTATCCTGAACCCTCAAATCCTCGATTTTCATGGCATCCTTGGCCACCTGTAGTCTTCTGAAGGTGTAGGCTTTGGAACAAGCCTTCCTTCTGACTTGGAGAACTTGGGAGGACTGAGTTAGCTCCCTGTTCTGTGACAAGCCAAATCAGGAGAGAATGAAAGGGAAGAGAAGGACAGGACAGAGGAGAAGTAGGAGGGAAAGGGTTTGGTTTTGAAGCACAAGAAGAGGAAGGGGGAAGAGATGGGTTCAGTGGGGAACAGGGGGAAAGGGTTTCTGTCTGAAACCTTCTCGTCTGCCGTGCTCCCACCTACTTTCTCCTATGTTCACAAGGAGAGTGAGACAAGGTGTTGAGTCATGCCAGATCTCAGACAAACTGGATAGAATAAAGAAGCAAATTACTTTTGATGTTTGCATTTTGAATGCCATTTTAAATTTTGCTTCTTTGTGGACCTCTCTGCCAAATAAGAAGTCCAAGACCCTCCCAATCCCAATGCCATCACTTACCATTATCCTGAACACGCTTCATTTTCATGCTCTCCTTGGCTGCCTGTAGTTTTCTAGGGTAGGCTCCCAGTCCCCAAACAAAATAGAACTTAAGTCTCCATTGGGCATCAAGAACCCCCCACTGGAGTCTGAAGTCCTAATGTGTCTTGAAGACAGTAGGCATCCACAGAACCCAACTGTAGTCTGTGGTCGCAACATGTCTGGAGGCGTAGTGGTGGGTGGAAAATTGCGTTATGTTGCTGTGGAGCTCTGTCACTGTGGAGGTTCCACTGCTGGTGTTTTGGAGGCCTCAGATAGTGTGGAACTGTCCCATTTATTGGCCTAAAGAAACACGCGAGGTCCCACTGTGTCTAGAGACACAGGGGTGGGGGGAAATCACTGTTGAGACCATTCACTGTTCAGGTCCCACAGCTGGTCTTCTGGAGGTCTCCAGACACAGTGTGACTTCAGGCTTCATTGGACCTATACGCCTGTCCAAGTACACAGGGCCTTTTAAAAAGTTTGGCCCCTTTCAGGGCTGCATTGCAAGCAAACCAGGCCCACCCAGACCAGCATCCATACGTTAATTATGCGTTGAGTGAAACAGTACTTCCTTTTATTTGTTTTAAATCTGCCAGCAGCTAGTTTCATGGAGTGTCCCCTAGTTCTAGTACCATTTGAGAGGGTAAATAACCATTCCCTATCTACGCGTTCCACACCACTCAAGATTTTATAAACCTCTATCATGTCCTCTCTCAGCCTTCTCTTCTCTGAGCTGAAGAGACCCAGCTTGTCAAGTCTCTCTTCGTACGGAAGTCATTCCATACCCTTTATCATTCTCATTGCCCTTCTCTGTACCTTTTCTAGTTCAGCTATGTCTTTTTTGAGAGGGAATGACCAGAACTGCACACAATATTCCAGGTGTGGCCGCACCATTGATTTGTATAGAGACATTATGACATCCTCAGTTTTATTCTCTATTCCTTTGTGAATAACTCCTAACATTCTGTTTGCTTTTTTGACTGCTGCTGCACACTGGACTGAGGATTTCAGTGTATTGTCCAAAATCACTCACAGTTGGCATGGGATGGGATGATTCTGAAATCAGGACTGCAGCTTGCCCTCTGCATTATGATGTGATAATGAATGTCTCACCAAACCCCAAAGATCTCCCCAGCTTTATAACATCTCAATGAATCATACACAAATATGTTTGTCCCCCCAATATATTGCTCTGCCCCAGATAGTAAATGCTCCAATGTATCCCTCTTCATGAGAATATTCAGAGTTCCCCTCCAAACAACACAGAATGACTGTTTTAAGCTGTGTCTCATTCATCAGCATACTGCCTGCATTTAAATTGTGTTTTGGGAATTCACTGAAAGAATAGTTTTTAAATACATTCACAAGTTTTAAACTGCTTTTCACAGGCCACAGCCATTGTGTGAGGGTGGGAAACGCTCAGGAGGATGGGGAAGGGGGAGAGCTAGAGAGCATGGAGCTCTGCTTTTCAGACACTTTTAGGGTCTAAGAAAGGAAGGTCGGGGAGTTCAAAAAATCTGGAATTATTCTGATTGGTCCAAAGTCTTGGTGACGTAGATTGACTCCAACCTCAAACTTGAGTGCCTGATTGCTTCTGAATGTTTCTGTGATCTTGGGTATTTTCAGATGTGATGGGACCGATTGGCCCCGGCACGGAAACAACCCTCTGATTCCCCGCCGGGGCCACCGCGTCACGGGCTAACAGACGCAGTGGCCAATCCTGGCAGGGAATCCGGGGAGGGGGTGGGGCTGCGCAGTGCAACTTGCGGCTGCACTGCCCCGGCTGCCCGCCCTCCAGGAGACGGGGGGGGCACCGCAGCCAATGTGGCCGCAGCGCCCAGCTTGCCCCCCCCCGGCATTGACCACGGCCCAGAATCCCGCTGCTGATTCCAGGCCGTGGTCAGGGGACAGATGTTACTGTCCCCTTCATCATGGGGGGGAATCTCATTCACCACACGATCAGGGATGGTCCGGCCAGGACCTCCGATCGCGTGGTGAATCTGATTCCCCGCCGCGATTGACTGTGGCAAACATCTGGGGTGGAACTTCGGGTTCCCCAGCAGACGTTACGAAGCCATTCCCCACCACAGGGTATTGACTGTGGTTGAGTGTGGTCTCGTAACGTCTGAAAATACCGATGTTAGAACAAAAGATCACATATGAAACCACCCCCAGCACAGTTCATTTTACTCTGACAAGCAATTAAAACAGATGTGCAACTGCCTATCTCAGCCTGGGAAGGTCCTCTCCCCTTCATACCATGCTTTCTTCTAAGTCAAAGTCCTGCTATTAGAAGTTACATGCTTTGCTTTTTATTTAACTCTTTTATTTTTTATGGTTTCATTCCTTTCCTGATTCCAATTGCATCTCTAGCTCTCTTTTATATTTACAGCTGTTTATTCATGGCCTGCAGTATGGTATTGCTTTTGTTCTAAGACAAAGCTTTGCAATTGGAAGTTTCCTTTTAATTCCTTTTCTAGTTTTGATTTCTTATTTACAAAATTAGTTAATATTAAGTTCTTTACTTTAGTTGCATACTTTGCTTTGTATTTAACTCTTTTTATGATTTCATTCTTTTCCTGATTCCAAGTATATCTCTCTCGCTGTCTCTTATTCACTGCTATTAATTCATGGCCTGCATGGTATTGCTTTTGTTCTAAGTCAAATCATTGCAATTAGAATTCTCTCATATAGTAACAACTACTAGTTTCTTCTGATTTTGTTCTCTTTTCTTCAGTTTCTGATTTTGATTTCTTATTTACAAAAATTGTTAATATTAGGTTCTTCACTATTACCTCATTGTTTATATATCTCTTATATTTGCTCTTATTGGGTGAAAACAGACATGATGCTAACCACACTTTAACCACACTTGGTGGTCATTTATGCATGTTGCAGGGCTGTATAGGACACCCATACAGCCCTGCAACATGCATAAATGACCACCAAGTGTGGTTAAAGTGTGGTTAGCGTCATGTCTGTTTTTACGCATTGTTTCAACTATTCATTCCACTTGGTGGTGTTGCTTCTGTATATTCATGACCTTTTTAAAAAAAATCATTCCTAATTTTTACACACCTAATTAAAAAAAATTAATTTATACCTTTATTTTGTAATCACTTTTCTTAATTTATTATATAGTTTCAATTTCTAATTATCCTTTCATAAGTTCTCATCATTTCATCTTATTATTTCATTTCTTGTTGGTTTATTTACTGTTCCTTTTCAATATTTTTATAACTTTAGATTGTATTTAAAATAATCTTTTTATTTTATGTCTTTTGTTTTCTAATTCCTTTTGATTTTTCATACTCTCTTTTCTTACAGTGGGACTCTTTTTTATACAGATAGACCCTTGAAAAATTTACATAGAAGTTTTCCTGATTGGCGTAAACTAACAGAAACTAAATTCAAACTAACCAGTAGGGCACGCTGTGATGTCACTCTCTTCTGATTGGTTCATGCCTAAAGGCAGAGTTTCTTAATCATGTCCAAAGAAAGGAGGCAAAGGACTCATTACCAATAGAACCAGCAACGCAGCAAGATCTTACAGCCATAGTCCCCATGTAACATGATGGGGAATCTTTGCGTATGGGGTAAAAAACTTTAAATTGTGTTTAAAATAATCTTTTATTTCATAGTCATTATTTTGTCATTCCTTTTGATTTTTCTTTTCTTTTCTTCAGTTTCTAGTTTAATTTTATATTTTATATGTATAGTATTAACTAACCCCTTTTACTTTATAGTCATTATTTTCTAATTCCTCTGTTGTTGTTTTTCTTTTCTTAATTCAGTTTATAGTTTTATTTTATTTTATTTTTAATTTTATTTTATATGTATAGTATTAAGTAACTCTTATAATCTACTATTCATTCTGTTTATTCATGTTATAAGTTTTTTATACACTTTGTATTCCTGTTCTTATTTTTATTACACAACCATTTGATGGTGAATAATGTTTATATTAAAGTTAAATAGCACAATCACAAAGCACAACTCCATAAATATTTCTCCCCCATCAAAAACAGCCTATCCACATGTATCAAGCACTCCATTAGAGTGCCTTTCATTTTATACTCCTTAATAATAATTCAGTTTCTAGTTTTATTTTATTTATTTTTTAATTTAATTTTATATGTATAGTATTAAGTAACCCTTTCCTAATGTCTCATGCTTTGATTTTCTCTTATAATCTTCTATTCATTCTGTTTATACATGTTCTTACTGCTTTATACACTTTGTATTCCTGTTCTTGTTTTTTTATACAACTGTGGGTGATTTCAGACGTTACAGGTGCCCGATTCACCACAGTGGATTCCCAGCGGTGGCGATCCGGCTAACCACCCCCCGTGGGCAAGAGAGGCCCCGAACAGACGTGACAGGAGCGGGACCACGGCAGGATATCAGACACACAGACCATGGGCTGGGGCAGCGCAACAGACATTACGGCGATCCCGGGCCGTGGTCAAAGCACCCGGAAGGCACCGGGGCGGCTCGTCCAGGCTGCTGCTGTGTGCCCTTTAAATCTCCCTCCCCGGCCTGTGTTGTTGCTGTTTGCCTGGCAATGATGCTACGTGCTTTGTCCCCGGCTGGGAATCATGTTGCTTGATTATGGCTGGTGGTTGCTGTTCAGTCGTTACTTTTTTTTGTTTCCCGGTGGGAATTGCTTTGACCACGCTTTTGGAGATGGTTCAGGCTGGAGCTCTGGAAGCGTGGTTATTTTCAACCCCTTGTGGGGATTGACTGTGGTGAACATCTGACGCATGCAAAACAGATATTCAGGGCGCTTTGGCCCCACCGCGGGATTGACCGTGGTTCACTGTGGTTGACTGTGATCTCGTAACGTCTGAAAATACCCTGTTTAATGGTGAATAATGTTTATATTAAAGTTAAATAACACAATCACAAAGCACATCTCAATAAAAGTTTCTCCCCCATCAAAGACAGCCTGTCAACATGTATCAAGCATTCCAGTAAAGATCCTATCATTTTATACCCTCTTAATATTATGTTTATAGCATGTAATGAAAATGTTAATAAACCATAATTCATATTTTAATAATCATATTTCATATTTTAATACTTTTTTATTATGATGATTAAATATTAGACCGGAAAGACCTGTCATAACTAAGAGGTTTGTTTGACTAAAGTTCTAGAACTTACACTACTGACCTCCAAGGCACCCGGTAACAGGTGTGAGCCCCGCTTATCCTGTTACACCCTCTTTTTCTTTTCCCACCTGAATCCAACTACCCCTTTTCTTTTCCCCCTTTATTTCCTTGTTGTTATAATAAAGGGTGATTTCAGACGTGACGAGATCACGCTGAACCACACTGAACCACGGTGAACCCCGCGGCGGGGCGAAAGGCCCCTGCACGTCTGCACAGCGTGCGCCAGATGTTGGCCACGCTGAATCTGCAGATGGGGTCAATTTGAACCACGCTTCCCGGGCTAGCCGGGGGAAGGTCCCGGGAAGCGTGGTCAAATGGACCGCGGGCCGTGGCGAACAAAAAGTAACGTCTGGCCGCGTGCCACGGGCCGGGATCCCCGGCGGGATCCCGGGCCGTGGCACGATCGGCCAGACGCGGCGGCCGCATTGGCCCCGCCGCCCGCCCGTCTCCTCGGAGGGCGGGCGGCGGGGTGCGTGGAGGGGGCGGGGCCGTGCGGCCGCACGTTGCGCCGCGCGGCCCCGGCCCCTCCCACTTTCCCCGCCGGGATCCCCCCGGCACGTCTGTTGGGCCGTGCAGGGGTGACCCCGGCGGGGAACGAAGACGTTCGTTACGGTACGGGGCCAAAGGGCCCCGTAACGTCTGAAAGTACCCAAAGTCTTACCCTTTCTCCCCACTTACTTACCTGTGTGGTTGCTTCCTTATTGGGATTGTGAGCCAGTCTGTGTTTGGGCCTTATTTTTTTACCACAAAATTTATTTTTATCATTGATGAAGCCCTCCTCCCCTTTTTAGGCTTGAAACTTCACCAACTGGAAGCACCACACCATTGAACCCTTATTTGTTTTCCTCAGGTTTACAAAACCTTAAATATCAGGAAAGAATACCCATGTCCCATAGGTCCCCTCTGGTGAGGAGGCAAAAGGGTGGGAGGAATGGGATTACATAATTTAATTTTATTTTATTTATTTATTTATTTATTTATTTATTTGGACTTATATCCCACCCTAGTCTGAGGACTCTGAGCAGGTTAAAAAAATAACCAAGACATAGAGTAATTTCAGATGTCACGTGATCCCGGGTTACCACAGTGGATTCCCAACCATGGTGAGCCAGCCAAACCCCTCCCGTAGTCCAAGACAGCCCCGAACAGACATGCCGGGAGCGGGACCATGGCAAGGAAATGGATGGATGGGCCATGACCCAGGGCAGTGCAACAGACATTGGGTGTTTTCAGACGTTACGAGATCACGGTGAACCACGGTGAATACCCATCTGTGGTCACCGTGTCTCGAACGTCTGTTGTGGCGTTACGGGGTGACCCCAGCGGGGAACAAAGCCGGTGGTTTCGGTACGGGGCCAAAGGGCCCCGTAACGTCTGAAATCACCCAATATGTCAATTCTGGACCATGGTTAGAACACCCAGAAGCCACCAGGGTGGGACGGGAGGGCAAATTAAGCCAAAAGTGCCAAAAGGCAATGCCCACACAAGGAAAATGGGAAGGGAGGAGGAGGAGGGAGAAGAGCTGCAGTGGTGACACACACAACAGGGACAGGGAAGCCCAGGACACAGCAGAACACAAATCACACACACACACACCTGGGTGCAAACACACCCGAATGGGAACGAAAGGAAGGGGTGAGCACACCGGGGCACACAGGGAAACAACAACCCAGGACAGGGAATGGACAGACACCCAGGAAGGGACACATGCACCAGACACAGCCAGGAGCAGCAGCATGGAGGGGGGAAGGGGGATCACACCCTGGGAAGGCCAACACACACAGCACCATGGACATGGGGGGGTGGGAGCCATGGGCCATGGGAGGGGAGGGGACCGGCCCAGGAACAAGCCGGGACACGGGGAAAGGCACCCAGAACCCCACAGACAGCACGGGCAGCACAGACCACCCAACAGCAACACAGGCAGCCCAAGTCATGGGGTCCCCATGGGGACAGAGCAGGGTCACAGGGGGAGGGCAATCAAACACAGGAAGGCACCGGAGTGGTCCCAGGCAGGTCCATATGGCAAGGATCCCCCTTGCTGATGCAGAAGCATGGGTGGGGATGGATGCGAGCTGGATCCTGCAGGCAGCACATGTAGCCCTCCCCCCCCCGGAGGAAGCTGGGAGGTGATGTCCAGGGGCCCCAAGCCCTGCACAGTCAAGGAGGCACCCAGGGAGCGGGGGGCAGGGCATGGACACAAGTCAGTGGGCGGCCGGGCAAGGGAGTATGACACCACGGGAAGAGCCGGTAGAGGTCACAGGCAGCAGGAACCAGCCAAAGGGGGGGATGGGCATGGAGAGGAATACCACAGGCAGTGAAGGACAGGGGGTGCCCATGGAGGGGACACAGCGACACAGGCGAGTGGAGCGGAGGCAACCGACCCAGCCAGAACAGCTGCAATACCAGAATGGCAAGGAGCGAGTGGCCAGTGTCCCAAAATGGCAGGGAGGTGCAGGGAGCACACGGTGGGGCTGCCATCCATGACACCAAAGACACAGAGGGCCTCACATCCAGCTGCATAGGGTCACGAAGGGGGCTGGGACAGGTTGGCCCACCAGATGCACATAGTGGGGCCACTGAAGCATGCCCCAGCGGTAGCCCAAGCATGCCATGTGGTGAGCAATGAGGTAGTAGGCCTCAAACAGAACTGGGCCGGCCAGCCCTATCTGGACATCAGCACGGGTCCACACGGCTGCCAGTGCTGCCAGCTCCAGTCAAGTTGGCTCCGACAAGGAATAGTCAGCAGCAGGGGGCCAAGACAGGCGCCCGAGCTCCAACAGGTGGTAGTACGCTGCCCCACATGATGACTGGTAGCCATGGGCCCCGTGGATGCAGCACAAGAAGGAAACAGCCAGGGCAGGGCCCCCCTCCTCCAGACAGGTAGTGAACCCGGCCAGGCCACAGACCGAGCGGACGGACATAGTCTCTGTCACGGACCACGCCACATGCGGGCACCTCATCTCCAGAACATGCCCATCAGGAAAGGGACGGAGGCCCAGCACCTCCGCATGGAGCCTGCATGCACTACCACTCACCTCATAGGCCCTTTTTACACAGAGACTCTAACACCGATAAAATGGGTGTTACATTTTATTATACATGTTACAGGGCACCCACAGGGCAATAATGCAGCCCTGAAACATGGACCCTTTTCACACAAGATGCCTTCACCCAGTTTTGCTGGGTCGAGATGGGTGGAGGTGTCTGTGTAAACACCACTTGCAGTGGGTGTAGGTGCGTGCATGCTCCTGCACAACACCCATCTCCACCCACCATCCACCCATGGAGCAACGGACTCCACTGCCAATTGCTCCGTGGGTGGGTGGAGGGTGGGTGGAGATGGATGTTGCACGGGAGCATGCACGCACCTACACCCAACGCAAGTGGTGTTTACACAGACGCCTCCACCCATCTCCACCCAGCAAAACTGAGTGGAGGCATCTTGTGTGAAAAGGACCCAATATTGCAGGACTACATTATTGCCCTGTGAGTGTCCTGTAACATGTATTATAAAATGTAACACCCATTTTATCAGTGTTAGAGCGTCTGTGTAAAAAGGGCCATAGCCGAAGTAACAAAGACCGGAGCTCACACTTGCATAGGCACCAGAGAGGGTATCCGGGCAGCACAGGAGCAGTTGCACAGCCAGGGAATGCCACAGGTCACATAGGGCCATGGTCTCCCAGAAGGTCCAGCTATGGGGGGTGCCAGGCGATCCGGGGCGCGGGAGCCCCGGNTGCACGCACCTACACCCAACGCAAATGGTGTTTACACAGACGCCTCCACCCATCTCCACCCAGCAAAACTGAGTGGAGGCATCTTGTGTGAAAAGGACCCAGGGAATGCCACAGGTCACATAGGGCCATGGTCTCCCAGAAGGTCCAGCTATGGGGGGTGCCAGGCGATCCGGGGCGCGGGAGCCCCGGGGCAGCACCACCGGCCATGATCCAGTTGGCAGAGGGTCTGACCAGCAAGGAACGAGGGGCCCCACGATCCCATGTGGGCTGGGAAAGGAAGCAGGGGAGCTCCAAGGACACACAATAAGCCCACAGGCCACAACAAGGCACAGCTAGCGAGCGATGCATGGGGAGAGGACCCAGCACAGTTGCAGGAACCGAGCACATGGAATGTCCAGCAAGCACTGATAGAAGGGAGGTGATGACAACAGACAGCCAACTGCATACCACACTGACAGGTGCATGCGGGCCTGGGGCATGAGCCTTCATAACAGGAGTGCCGGTGTACCTAGGGGAGGGGCACCGTCCTCAGCTACACACAGACCAGCAGGCGACTGCAACTGGCACATGGAGCCCAGGGAAGGCCCCACTGGCACAGGTGAGCAGCCCCTGGTCAGCTCGTGGTGGGGCGGATGGGTGAGGGTGGCCAATAAGGGTGCGCTGGGACCTGCCCCACAGGTGCATCGGTGGGGCATGGAGCTGGGGCGGGCCCGGGACACAGGCAGGAGAGCCATGTGCCGGACCTCACCACAGGCACCCTCCACCATGGACGTGGGCCAGAGAGCCGCATGTTGCCAGTTCCTGAACCTAAGTGCGGAGTGGCACCAGCAGCACACCAACCTCCAGAGGCCTGCCATAGAGCTGCTTCACCTGAGCCCCCACATCCAGGGGTGCCTTGCAAGGGCCGCTGTGGCTGCCTGGTGCACCCACCATGGGTGCATGTGCTCCCAGGCCAGGCTCAGGGCCCTGCGGGCATCTTGGCCATACCAACAGGCCCTGCACCTCACCCGAGGGCACCCGCTGTCCTCTGAGAGGCAGCCGGCCAACACAACTGGCGCTGGGTGGCCATGAGGAGCGTGATGATGCTTGCCATGCCCACGCAAAGGCGGCTTTGGGTCATGGACTGGGCACAGGAATGGTGGGCCGGGGCCCTGGCATGGTGGGACGATGCTGCGTGGAGGGCACACTTCCACCTGGACAGGCGGTCCCGCCTGAGGCTCGCTGAGCTGTTGACACCCTGGCTGAAGCAGATGTGCACCCCCATGTGTTCCCCCATACCCATGGTCCAACACGTTGATATAGCGGTCTGGGCACTAGCAACACTGGATTCCTGGCAGTCCATGGTGCAGCACTTCGGTGTGGGACTGAGCACTGTCACGGGCATCCTCTGGGACTTCTGCGAGGCCATGGAGGGAGTGCTACTGGACCGAGTGATCCAGCTGATGGCCGTGGTGGCCGGCTTCGAGGCTGGTGGGTTCCCCAACTGTCTGGGCACTGTGGATGGTACCCACATAGAGATCCTCCAGCCCCCCAACGGGGATGCTGGTGAGTACATCAACAGACACGGGTACCATTCCTTGCAGCTCCAGGCGGTTGTGGACCACCAGGGCCAGTTCATGGACATTTTCACCAGCCACTCCGGCAGCAGCCACGATGGTCAGATCCTCACCATCTCACACCTCTATGCCTGAATGTACCAGGGGGGACTTTGCCGACATGGAGATGACCAGGATCGAGGGGGTGTTGATGCCCCCCTGATCCTGGGGGACCTGGCCTACCCGCTCCTCCTCTGGTTCATGAAGGCATACCCGGTCCCCAGGACCCCTGTTGAGGCACTGTTCAACTCCCAGCTATGCACCTCCAGGACCGTGGTTGAGAAGGCCTTCAGTGCCCTCAAGCAGTGCTGGAGGTGCCTTGCTGGTCACCTGGACTTCACTGTGGGGACCTCGGCCCTCATGATCGGTGCCTTCTGTGTCCTGCACAACATATGTGAGACCAATGGGGCCGCTTTGGTGTTCCCCATGCCCCAGCGGCCACCAGGACCTGTGCCGCTCTATATAAATGCAGAGAACCCGCAGGAATACCGCTATAGCAAGTGGATCCACGCTGCCCTGGTGAGGCATATAACCAGTAATCCCGGGGCCTGAGCATGCTGGGCCAGCCCCAGGCCCCCCTGTGGGCTGCCATGGGACACCCCCCATCACTGAGTCCCCACCCTGTCTGCACAGGTGGGTCACAGCACCAGCCACACCCGGCACCTGTGCCCATCCACAGCCATGTGGGGGCCTCCCCACGGCAGGGCCCACTTGTCATCGAGCCACAGCTGATCTGATCCCCTGCCCCCTTTCTGTTAACATGAAGCAGACAATAAAACTATTGTAGTTGCAAACCTGTTTGTTTATTGTCCATACAGTGCCCCCTGTGCCCTACCTCCTGCCCCTTCCCTCCTTCCTGCTCCATGTTCCCCCCTACCTCCCCCTCCCCCTCCCCCCGACCCTGCTGCTTCCTGGGCTGCCCTCTTGGCCACCTAGATGGCATTGTGGAGCTCTGGGAGCTCTCCTCACCCCCGCTGTCAATCTCCCCAACCTTGTCCTGGGCAGCCTCCAGGTCTGGACCACCCTGTGCAGTGGGGATGGGGGGAAGGGGTGGTGCCGGAGGGGCCTCCCTGGGTGGCTGCTGTCTCCGGAGGCCAGGTGGAACCTGGAGGTGGATGCGCAGACCCAGAGGCCATGCTGGCAGCTGGGGTGGTGGTGGTGGCAGTGGGGGCGGCACGGAAGGCCAATGAGGCACTGGATGTGCTCCTTGTCCAGCCATTGGATGATCTGGCTCAGTCCCTCCAATGCCTCCATCTGCCTCGTGTGTTTCCTTCGCTCCCGCCTGTGTTCCTGGCACATTTCTGCCACCAGCTGCCGGTTCTTGGCCTCCACGTGCTGCAGGACCCTGTCTGTGGCTGCCTCCATGCAGTTGATGGCAGCGATCATCCGATCCCCCTGATCCATGCTGGTCTGGACGATCACCAGATCCTCCCTCTGGGGCCATACCCATGCCCTGTGCTCCCACAGCCACTGTCCTGGGGGCACAGGCTCATCTGGTGGGGGCGCTGCCTGTTGCCCTGTTGTGGAAATGATTGGTGATGGTTGGTTGGGCTCAGTCACATACCACCTGTCCCGGAACTGTTCTGGGGGTGGCCGTGGTGCCCCCCAGCACATGGATGGGTGCAATCCTCCCCCTGGGTGACCTTTGTGCCCCACCCATCCCCCCGTCCCACCCCAAGCCATGGGGCACACCGTACTGGGGTGAGGGGGGTCAGTGCCTCACCTGCCCATTCATGCCCTTGGTGCACCCCCATTGGATGACCCCCCTGCCCTGGTAGCTCACCTTGGTCCCCCTGATGCTGCTGCAGCTGTTCCCCGCATTCCCCCTCACCTGGCTGACCCATGTGCCGGGGCATGTGTGCACCTGTTGGGGAACGGAGGGCTGGGGTGCGTTACCCTTGCATGGTCCAGGTCCCCATCCCACCATGGCCCCCACTCACTGCCACCATGGGATGGTGCCCCCCCATCAGCTGTGCCCATCCCCCCTGTTGTCTGCCTGGGCAGGGCTCCCTGCACCCTGACCCCCATCCTGCATTCCCTAGTTCCTGGGGCTATGGCGATGGGCCCATGCCCTGTGGGAGCCCCCAAGCCCTGGGTGCATCCCCTATGGCCCGTGTGCCCTCCCAACCACTTGCCTACCCTCTATGTCTGTCTCGGAGTCCTCTGAGGCCGGCTCCTCCATGGGCCTGTGCTCCCCCTGGGTCCACTGGCTCAGGGTGACCAGTGTGCTGGCCTCGGATCCACCTGAGTCAAACTGCGGCTGTGGGCTCCCAGTGCTGGTTTGCAAGGGGGGCCTGCTGCTCCCCGAGGTCCCAGGGCATTCCTCAGTAGGGGCTGGGTCCCCGGGGTCAGTGCCTGCAGGTGAGGCTGCCAGGGGTGGGAGTACATTGGCCCATTCCCTGCCCTGGACCATGGCACTCCCCACGAGCCGTGGTGTACATCGTCCAGGGCATCATAGTAGAGGGCGGTCCGTGCTCCATGTCCGGACTGCCGGTTGTTGTCTTTTATGGCCTTGTACCCCCTCTTGAGCTCCTTGACCTTGGAGCGGCATTGGGCCATGGTCCTATGGTGCCCCACTACCTCCATGTCTCACACGATCTCCATGAACACGTGCTCATTCCTCTTGTTTATGGCGAGCTGCACCTGGTGCTCCAGGGACCCCCAGATCTGAATGAAGTCCTGTGTCTCCTTGTGCCCCCATTGCCCCCCTTGCTGGTACCAGTGTCTCCCACATGTGCCCTCCTCCTACGGGTCCTCCTCCGCCTCCTCCACTTCCCCTCTGCCGGTCTCCTCCTCAGGTTCCGGCCCCCAGGTCCATTTCTGGGTCCGTGGGTTGTAGAGGGGGGGTTAGTGTCCCTCTGCCACTGTGCTGGGCCCCCCTCACTCTCCTTACCCATTTCTGGGGTGCCTCCACCCCCTGACCGGTTGTCCCCTCAGGGATGGCCAGCTCTGGCTGCTGCTGCTGCTGCTTCTCCACCACCGCTGCCTCCCCTGCCCCCTCCTCCTCCGACCCCCCTCCTCCTTCTCCTCTCCCTCCCCCCTGCCTCACTCACCATCCGCTTTCCTCTCCCTTCCACCTTGCTCCATCCCACCATATTCCCCTGCTGCTGTGTGTCCTTTAAATCTCCCTCCCCAGTCTGTGTGTTGCTCGTTGCCTGGCCGTGATGCTGCGTGCTCTTGCCACAGCTGGGGATCATTTGTTCTGATTCCGCCTGGTGATTGGCGTTCAGTCGTTACATTCAGCAGTTTCCCATTGGGAATCACTTTCACCACGATTCTGGGGATGGTCCTGTCCCAACCTCCGGAACCATGGTTGGATTTGGCCCCTATGGGTAATTGACCATGGTGAACATCTTGATGCCACTGATCAGATGTTCCTGGCTCTTTGGCCACGCCGCGGGATTGTCCGTGGTTCACTGTGGTTGACTGTGGTCTCGTTACATCTGAAATGACCCATTGTATACATGACACCGACCTCCCTAAAACACCACCTCCTTAAAGTCTAGCCTTGTCCACCAAATGCCAGGCCAAACAGGAAAGTCTTACCCTGTCTTCAGAAGATGCTTCAAGGGAAGAGAGTTCCAGAGTTGCGGGGCAGCCATTAAGAGAGCCTCACTACAGTTGGTGCTCCAGAGTCTGTGCTGGCTGCCAATAGCTTTCTGGGTACAATTCAAGGTGCTAGTTTTAATCTAAAAAGCCCTAAACGGCCTGGTCCCCAGTTATCTGAAAGACTGCCTCCTCCCCTATGTCCCTTCACAGCCTCTTGCCAAATGACAATGAAATTACTACATCGAGGGCATGCAGGGGGGCATTCTCATTTGCTGCCCCACAATTATGGAATTCCCTCCCCTTGGAAGTTCACCTAAGCCCAAGCCTGTTAGTCTTCCGGAGGAGATGTAAGAACTTTTTGTTTGGCCAGGCATTTGGCAGGCAAGAATAGGGTTGGGTGGGATTGGGTAGAGGGGTTTGGTGGGTGGCAGGTGGGGTGGGAGATTGGTTGGGATGGTGTTGAGGTTTTAAGAGATTTTGATGTATTTTGCTGTATTTTTTGTATGTTGTATGCCACCCTGACTCTCTGGAGAAGGATAGGGTAAAAATGTAATTAATTAATTAAAATCAATATCACCTTTGACTACTCAGATTTTAATGTGTTTTGCCTGCATGTTCCATTTCTTTGACATTTGACCCAGTATGAGGCTTTGGTTGAATAAATCTTTTCTGACTTGTGTGTGTTGGGCTAACAGTTTTGCAAAAAACCTACTAGCACTAGCTGAACTATTAACCGAAGTAAAAAGGAAAGTTCTAAGGAGGACAGGGGACTTTTCGCTTCAAGTAGAAGGAGCAAGCGAGTTTTAAGGAAGTGAGACCTAAGGAGCTGAGCGAAGGAAATCAGTGACAATAATAACATTGTTTCCATAGCACACCACCACCACCACAATGGTGTTCAGAGTGCTTTACAACATACAAATAGAACAATATAAAATATAGTCAGAATAAAAATCCAGTTTAAAACAATTTAAAAGGGGGAGGGAAAGAAGGAGGGAAAAGACACGTACAAGGAAACCAGCAGTGGATCCTAAAAGCCACTGAAAAATAAATAACATTTGGGTCAAATAACAGAAATTGGTAAACATGACTGATGATGATGATGATGATGATTGATGATGATGATGATGATGATGGCAACAAGTGTTGCATATTGTTTGGCTAGAAAAGCCGAAGAACACAGGTTCCCAAGTGTGGGTCAGGATTGCAGGTGGGTGAATGCCATCTGAAGGTCTCAATTCCATTGATATCTTTTATACTTCCTTACTGTCTGGGGTGTAATGAATTATACCTTTCAAAATTGAGTCACACCATACAAGCAAAACTTTAAGAGCTACCAAGCTAGGACATTCTCAAAGCATAAAGTTCTTCTAGGCTCTTCCTTATCTCAGAATTGAGGGCACACGGGCAAGCCTTGTTCTTGGGATGCTTGTGCAACTTCACTCAGTGTCATCAGCTGGCCTACACCCATAGCCAGAACACCCACCCCCACCAACTCTGATGGAGGTGGACCTCCCAAACTGAGCTCAAAACCCTGGTGGGAAGAGGCGCAGTGGGCCCTCGAAGGCGTCAGTGGCACTAACACCTCACTAGAAAAAAAACTCTTTTAAAGGCTCCAATGAGCCAGTCCGCATCTGATCTGTCCCCCGCAGACCCGATGCCGCGATTGGAAGTGCTGCTGGGACTGGCACCGCACTCCCCTTCAGTTCCCTGCACTTCCGAGTGTGGAGGGGACCACGCTGGGGAACTACCCATCCGTGAGCTTGCTTCATGGCTCTGTGCATGTGCAAGTTTGTGGCAGCCACTCTGGGGGAGCCAGGGGGCTGGGACTGGAGGTGGGGAGGAAGGAGGAGCACAGCTGGCACTGTCACAGCTTACAGGCAGGGCTGGAAGGCTGGACGTAAAAGACAGTGCTGACACCTTACCACTTATGGTACTAACTGCCGCCCCGCTATGCCGCGTGAACATGAACTGCAGCAACTGAGATTCTGGAATGGGAAAACCAGTGCTCCATCCCTGCTGGTAACAATATTGCTGGAAGTCACTGAAAGCCCTGTTGTAAGCAGCCCACGTACATAGTGCCAAGGATCCCTGGATGGTCTCCAACAGTTCTAAAATCCAAGGCTCCACACTTCTGGTTGTAATGCCTCCAGGTTCAGTCTGGTTCTAGGTGTGAGCGAATGGAAGCGCTCCATCTGGAAGCAAGAAAGGACATCTGCAACACCATTATTAATGCCAGGCACATGCCTAGCCACAAGCAAGATGTTATTATCAAGGCAGGCAAGCACAAATGTCCTAACTAACTTCATCACCCACTGTGACTTTGAAGACAAGGAACTGAGGACATTTACAACAGCCAAGTTGTTGCACCAGAACAGGACAGAGCGGTTTGCAAATTCAGCAGTCCAAAGGCAGACTGCCATTACGATAGGAAAAAATTCCAAAAACTTAGAATCTCTAGTAATACCTGTCTCTGTCCATTCCAGCAGCCAAGACGCCACACACCACCTATCCCTGAAATAAACCCCCAAGCCCGCACCACCAGCTGCATCAGAGTGAACCTGAAGCTCAACCTTGATCAACAATTGTTGCTGCCAAAAGCTGACTCCATCGAAATGGGCCAAAAATAATTTCCCGGTCATCTTTCATCTCTCTGGTAACTGTGATGTGGCAGTAAGATGGGGGTGTTGCCCTTTAATCGTGCATACAGGCAGGACAGGAAAGCCGTGCCGAGTGCTACCACCCTACATGCAAAATTAAGATTCCCTACCAGCGATTGGAGCTGTTTAACAGTCACCTTCTTAACTTCCATTATACTGTTGTTTTTAAATCTCAGCACTATCAGTTTCTCCTTGGGGAGGCGGGAAACAGCTGCCACCATGTCCAGCTCGATTCCTAAGTATGTTAAAGAAGTCGCTGGTTCCTCAGTTTTTTCAGACACCAAATGAATCCCAAGCTCCCTTGCAACCCTCTGAAATGTCTCCATCATCCACCTGCACTCATTCAAGCCCTCTCTTCCCATAAACAAAAAAATCATTGAGATATTTTGTCACCTGGTCAAGTCCTGCTTCATGTTGAACTATCCACTAAACTAACAAGCTGAATCTCTCAAAAGCTGAACAGGAGATTGAACAGCCCATGGGCATGGCCTTGTCGAAAAAGTACTGACCCTTAAATTGAAAGCCAAAAGATTAAAATTCAGTGGATGGACCAGCAAAATGCAAAATGCAGACTTTATGTCATACTTCGCCAACAAGATACTAAGACCACAATGCTTTATAAATTGTACTGCGGTATTGAACGGCACATAATGGACTGATGTCAACTCCCGAGGAATGGTGTCATTTACCGAGGCACCCATAGGATAAGATAAATGACTAATCAGGCAAAATTCTCCGGACACCTTCTTGGGGACCACTCCCAAAGGGGACACCATCAGGTTACAAAAATGTGGTGTCCCAAATGGACCAGCGACCCTCCCCTTCTTGACCTCTTTTTCAAACTTAGGACCTCGCATGCATCATAGAAACCTGGCTGGACGATCTGGCCGGTCCAACTTTGGCGGATCTTGTTCCGGCTGGGTATGCTGTGCAGCATCAGCCCCGCATGGGCGGCAAGGGAGGAGGTGTAGCTATTGTTTTTTGGGAGGACTGGCCTGTTAGGAGGTATCCAGTTCGGGAGATTATGGGTGTAGAGGTCCTGCACGTGGTGTTCGATTTGGCTGGGGGCAAGCTAGGGGTGCTGCTGGTGTACCGGGCCCCTTCCTGCCCGGCGGCATCCCTTGCCGCTCTAGC
>QEPC01004437.1:4177798-4189478 GCA_003113815.1 Sphenodon punctatus | reverse complement strand
ATAAGGTGTTGAAACGTTGCAGGGGCGTTTGCAAGCCCATACGGCATCACGAGGTATTCGAAAAGACCATACCTGGTGCGGAAGGCCGTTTTCCACTCGTCCCCTGCTCGGATGCGTAAAAGATTGTACGCCCCCCGAAGGTCGAGTTTCGTGAAGACGGAGGCCCCCTGTAACCGATCCAGAAGTTCTGGGATGAGTGGCAAAGGGTATCGGTTCTTTATGGTCAGTGCGTTTAACCCCCTATAGTCGATGCAGGGTCGGAGACCCCCGTCTTTCTTCGGAACAAAAAATAGGGGGGCTCCGGCAGGGGACGTCGACGGACGAATAAAACCTTTTGCGAGGTTCTCCTCCACGTATGCCTTCAGGGTTCGCAACTCGGGAGCCGATAGTGCATAAATCCTTCCATATGGAGGCACGGCGTCTGGAAGCAGCTCGACGGGACAATCATAACTTCGGTGAGGGGGGAGTTCGAGCGCATCCTGTTCTTTAAATGACTCTCGTAGGTCTTGGTATGCTGCAGGCAGCTCCACGACCCCCCTACTAGGTGTACCAAGGGCACAAAGCGCCACCTTCCGCACGGGTGCAGGAAGGTGGTGTTGCTGGCACGCCGGCGAGTCAAACTTCACACACCGCCATTGCCAGTCGATAGAGGGGTTGTGAAACTGCAGCCACGGCATGCCCAGCACGATGGGAAAGGCAGGGGTACGAACGACGTCCAACGTTAACCCTTCGTAGTGATTCCCTATGGCACTCTGCAAACAGGGAGTGCTGTACCGCACCGGCCCTGAGCTCAAGGGCGAGCCATCTATAGAGTAGATGGTCTCCGGGCGCACCTTGGGCACCAGGGGAAGGTGCAATTGGTGTACAAGGAGCTCGTCAATAAAATTGCCGGACGCCCCCGAATCAATCAGGGTCCATACCACGATTGTACGTTGCTCGGCAATGTGTAGGGTTAGGGGCACACAAAGATGGTTCGGGCTATCCCCCACGGGGGCATTTCATCTGGTCAGGGGGCCTACTGTTCGTACCGGGCTCCCCCCTGGCCAGCCCGGCCGGCCGCATTTCCCGCTTGGCGACGTGCAGGGGGCAGTTGGGGGCACTCTCGCGAGAAATGGCCTTGGCCCCCGCAATAGAAACAGAGCCGGCCCGTTCTCCGTCGCTCCTTCTCCTGTGTGGTGAGTGGACCCCGGGCCGCCCCAAGTTGCATTGGCTCTGGGGGCTCGGGAGTTCGGGTTTCCCCTGCCCCGTGTACCAGGACGGGGGTTCGAGGGGCCCATGCTCGCGCCCCTTCTTGTCGTCGCTCCCGCCGTCGTTCTGACAGGCGGTCCTCGATTTGGCATGTAAGATTAACTAGTTTAGGCCAGGTCTCTGGCATCTCCGTCATAGCCAACTGGTCTTTGAGCTCCTCACTTAATCCTTTTCAGTACAGCACTTTGAGTACATGGTCTGGCCACCCCAGTTCTGCCGCCAGGTGTTGAAACCGCGTCACGTACTCCAACAGTGGGCCTCTACCTTGTTTCAAGGTCGTTATCGCGGCCTCCGCGTCTTTGACTCTATGTGGGTAGTCAAAAAGGAACTGCAGTTCCCGCAAAAACCCCTCATAGTCCCGTAGTAACGGGCTTTCTTTTACCAATAAGGGGGTGGCCCAATCGAGCGCTAGTCCTTCCAAATGACCAATAATGAACGCCACCTTAGTTTCATCAGTGGGGTAGGTCAAGGGCTGCACCTGGAAGGCCAGTTTACATAGTGCCAAGAACCCCTGGAACTGCTTCCGGTCTCCATTAAATTTCATGATTGGGGGGTGGCGGGGTTCTCTGGCCCCGACCCCTATGCCCCACCATGGCTCGGGAGGGTCTGGCACTAATGGTGGCGCCCCGGCCCCCAGCCCAAACTCTCGTTCTCTCTCTTGTTGCGCCTTAATATCCTTCACCTCCATGGCTAAGGATTGGATGGCAGTCGCCATCTCCTCCAACCATTTGGCCAGATCCATGGCCGGTGAAACTGTTAGGGGGGGACGGCACAGGGGGAAAGTGAACCTGGCTAAATGGTGTGATGGCTTCTTAGTTCCCCTGTACGCACGCGAGGGGGCAACACGTGGATCGAGAACAACACCCCTCAGGTTGTAATAGGGCCGCTGGCTTTGGAATAAGCGGCGGCCTATCTCATCATCGGGGGGGAGACAGCGAGGCCCTGAGTGAGCCCCCTCTCATTCGTACTGGTTGCAAATGCAACTCCTTAACCCCCACGAACTCACCCGCTTCACACGTGTCTCGGGGATCCACACAGGGAAGAAGGGAGTGCCCACTGGTGCGGGGAACGGGGACGGGGACCCTATTAGTGCGGGGGTTCTGGGGAAGGGAGAAATCACACGCGCTGTCAAGGGAGGGTGGAGGTTTGAGGGATGCAACCCCCGGGGGGGGGGAAACAGGACAGTGCCCAACACCCACACCTCCCTCTCTCACACACACCCACTTCCAGAACCACCACTCCCACTATCTACACCTATTCACTCACCACGACCACACCCACGCACCACACACTCACGCTCCGTCCACACTCCACACACTCCTTCAGTATTCCTCACTCCGGATCAGCACAAGGGGCCAGTCTGCAGCAACGCTGTTCACCAGCGTCGCTCTGCAGCCCCCAGGCCTCCTTTTATCTGTTTGTTCCCAGCCCCGCCTTTTCCTGGAGGCGTGCTGAGCGGCGCGGCGTTTGTGCTGGCCCCGCCCCTTCCTGGGGGCGTGCTGAGCGGTGCGGAGATTCTGCGTGCCCCGCCTCTTTGTTCCCCGCCCGCCTTGCTCCCAGGCGCTTTTGCGGCGGCGGGGGTTGGTCCCGCTGCTGCGGTTGGGGAACCCACTTCATTTTCCTCCACCCTCGAACCCGGGTAGGTCGCACTCTGACACAGCTGCGGCTACTTTAGGCTGCCTCAGGGCAGTGTGTGTGTGAAGAATGCATCCAGGAACTTACTTGTGGACTTGTAAACCCAGAAAATTTAAAGACCAGCACTTTAAGGTGTGTGTAAAAACACGCACTGAAACAAGAGCCTCACAGCCTCCCCAAACTGCCCTGAACCATAAGGCTGTCGCCGCCACCTGAACTGCCTCCATCCTTGCTTCTTTCTCTCCCCAGCACTGACTCCTTTCAAGCGGTGATTGCCGCTACTCCCCTCCTTCCTCCAGAACGGATCCTCTTCGCTGCAGCCTAACACTGTCAGCAGACTACATGAGCTGATACTGCTCAGACCGTTCCTGTTTCAACTGACATAAGAGTGGGTGAGAGGTTCAAAAAAATGCGTGCAAGTCTTGCGTTGCAAGACTGCCTTTCTGCACTCATTTAGTCCTGTTGCTAGGCAAACCTAGCAAACTCCACAGGAATTTCCCTCTGCTAGAGGCTGCTAAAATATAAGAGCAGCCACGAACGTAGATGACAGTGTGCGAGCCCAACCCTTGCTCCATTTGAACAGGGGAGACAGTGCAACAACTGGCCCACCCCCAGTCATCTTTTGGCAGAGGAAGGGGCTGTTTCCTTCAAATTCAGGTATTTTAAGGCGATCTTGTGTACAGTGTCCAAGCTTTAGACCCCATAACCAAATGTTATGTGACTTTCTGGAACATTTGAAACCCCTGCCACATAAACCATCTGCTTATCCCTGCGATCTCAGATTGTACACCCACAGGAGCAGGGATCTGTCTACAATCGTTGATGGCAAAGCACGAAAATAAATGGCGTCAAGGCAATGTAAGCCCATACCTTATAAACTCTAGTTCAAGATGCTGGAAAGTTAGTCTAGTTGTGAAGTGTTGTGCGTTCAGCACTCACCCTGCAACCTTTTCAATGGTGGCTGTTCCTTGTAACAAAAAACAGCAGACAAAGCAACAGCAAAGTGATTGATTGATTGATTGATTGGGCGTGGGGAGGAGGGTTGCTCTGGTCATTTTGAGAGGTACTGATAGGAAAACAGTCACTGAATGCCCAAATGTAATTTAACAATTTCTTCGCACTGAAGGATTTCCTTACAACAGCTGTGTGCAGATGAACAGGGTTTTTTGCCTACTTTATCTCTTTCTTCCAGCCTTATTCCTGCTTTTTCTAATAGCACCCTCTTCATTTCTGTATCATGCATGTTGGACCCAAAAGTCCAAACAGCCAGAACCAACACTCAGCCCAGTAGGAGGTGACATGGAACTAGACACAAGGCTTGTTACCATATCAATAAGTTTATGTTCTAAAAGTCAAAAACAGCTGTAGACTGACAAGGCTCTTAGGAGACCCAAATAGCTCACAAGGAAAAAAAGGAGTCTGAAGTGGCATTCAGCTTCCTGTACATTATATGGGGAAAGATCAAGAAACAGCGTGTTGACTAGTCAGTAACGGATGGCGCATGGAATATAGCCTGCGGTTACACATTTACTTCCATTCATGAGAGGTCAATTCTTACAGATAGCTATAATCTTCACCAACAGTCTTTGAGCATGCTAGCTGTTCATGGTTGCATGCAGTGGTTACTAATCTCTCAGCTGCATGTGGAGGATGGATGGGACTCATGTTCCTATCTTCTGTAACTGTTGTAAGGTTTCTCTTATCTTGAGCAAGTGACTAAAGACAAGGAGGGAACCTTTTGCACCATCTGATCAGGTTTCCTATTAGTTGAGCATGAAGAACTTTACTTATTTTACCTGAGTTACCACATCCCTTTCACCCATCAGGCTTTCTAACTAACTAACTAACTGAGGGTGTCTTTAGACATACCGCCAACACAGTGTTCACCCCAAACACTGGAAGTGAATGCTGCCAGGTCTTGACAGTTTAATCAGTGTTTGGGGTGAACACTATATTGACGGTCTGTCTAACGGTAGGACACTGTGTTTCAGAACACTGAACAGCGTTATGTCTAAAGACACCCTAACTAACTAACTAAACTAACTCCTCCCTTGTTTCTAATACTAACTAACTAACTTACACACCTTTGTTTCTAATACATACATACATAGGTTCTTATTTCCAATGTAAAGTATACATAAACTTTTAACAGTTATGACTATAATGTAGTCTTGCTAAAGGGTGGGGTTGGGGAGTTTTGGGTTGAGGGCTTCCCCTTTAGAGTTAAACAATAATAGGACACATGGTGGTTTTCTCAGCTCTTGTTTAGGCCAGGTTTTCACATTCCAAATCTGTCGGCTATCTGCTAATCACATTAAGGATTCTGATGTTTTATGAATGTTTAAACTATTTTAAATTTGTTCTGCAATTATTAATTATTATTATTTATTATTATATCATTTCAAACTATCCATTTTTTTTTATCCCTAGATAAAATCTTCAACTCCCTAGACGAAGTCTGGACCCTATGCTTTCTTTTTAAATAAAGAAGCCCCGAATAGATTGCTTTACTTTCACATCTGATCGGCAAACAGACAGTATTCAAATTGCAAACAGACAGACCATTATCAGTCATTTTCTGAGATCTGAAATTTCGCAGCTGTAATAGTTTTATTGCTCTTTTCCTTGAAAAATATCCCCACCCCGCCAAACATTGCAGCATGTTCCAGTTTAAGCTGTGTCTCATTTATCAGAATGCTGACTAGCTTAAAAATTGTGTTTTAGGGGATTCACTGAAAGAATAATTTTTAAACACAATCACAAGGTTTGAAATGCTTTTCACAGAATGGGAAAGAGACTGATTTATTTCCATTCTCACTATGAAAGGGGAGGAGAGGCCATGGCCCCTTCGCCCCTAGCAATATTCGCTTAAAGTTCCTGTACTAATCTTCTGCCTAGAGGAATGGGGGACGTAGGGAGGGGAAAGGAGGAGAAAATGCTGCAAGACGCTGTGGATTTTTACGTCGATTTCTCATGTCTCTGAATCGTTTGCTTTTTAATTTTAAAACAATTTTAAAAACAAAAAAGGAACTGCCCCCCCACCCCAAGTTCTGTCTTTGTCCTGTGAAGGTAATCTCGTTTTCTTTCTTTCTTTCTTTCTTTCTTTGCCTTTTAATGTTTTAATGGGCTGTAGATATTTAAGACCTCCCCCCAGCCCCCCATTTGCTTTTTGCATGGGTTTTAGTACGTGGCATGGCAGGGGATGAGTCTGAAATCAGGACTGCAGCTTGCCATCTGCATTATTCTCTCTTGTAACATTTTACATTTCTTTAATGAGGGTATGCTGCTAATCCCACTCCTTTTCACCAGTCAGAAGATTCATTGGGGCTATAAGTGTGATAATGAATATGTCTTCCCAAACCCCAAAGATCTCCCCAGCCTCATAGCAACTCAATGAATCATACACAAATATGTTCCCCCCCCCTTTATATTTGTCCTATCAATATATTGCTCTGCCCTGCCCCTAGATAGTAAATGCTCCAATGTATTCCCCCCGCTCCCCCCCAAGAATATTAAGAGTCCTTGGCTCTTTTCGCACAGACACTCTAACATACACAGACACACACTTTGTTTTGACAAGCTTCAAACTGCAGAGGGATCCTTATTTCCTTTCTGAGATTTGAAGTTTCATGACTCTAAACGTTTTATGACTCTCTTTCTGGGAAAATATTTTCCCCCAAACAACACAGAATGCCCATTTTAAGTTGTATCTCATTCATCAGCATGATGCCTGCATTTAAATTGTGTTTGGGGGATTTGCTGAAAGAATAGATTTTAAATGCATTCACAAGTTTTAAACTGCTTTTCACAGGCCACAGCCGTTGTGTGAGGGTGGGAAACGCTCAGGAGGATGGGGGAGGGGGAGAGCACAGAGAGCTAGAGAGCATGGAGCTCTGCTTTTCAGACACATTTAGGGTCTAAGAGGGAGTTGATTTCAAAAAACCTGGAATTATTCTGATTGGTTTTCAGACACTTTTGGGGTCTAAGAGGGAGTTGATTTCAAAAAACCTGGAATTATTCTGATTGGTCTAAAGCCTTGATGACATAGATTGACTCCAAGCTCAAGTGAGACATAGGGTAATTTTAGACGTTACGAGACCACGGTCAACCAGAGTGACACTGCTTTTAAACGAGGAGCGCTGAAGCATCTCCTCAACGCCGCATTAAAGCAAAGCCACCAGAAGTGACGTTCTCCCCGTTGCCGGCGGCGGCGGCGGCTGGAGACACGGGGCTTTGGAGCGGCGTGTTCTTAAGACTTCAATTATCAGGCTTATAATAATTGCTTAAGACTTCAATTATCAGGTCCGCCCCCTCCACGCACCCCGCCGCCCGCCCTCCGGGGAGACGGGTGGGCGGCGGGGCCAATGAGACCGCCGCGTCGGGCTGGATTCGCCATGGCCCAGGATCCCGCCGGTGATCCCGGGCCATGGCACCCGACCAGACAAGACGCCGGGGTTCACCCCGGCATGGAATTACATTCAACACGCGGCCGCCGCCGGTCCCTCCGCTTCGGCCGCTCGCGTGGTGAATGTAACTCCATGCCATGGTAACATCTAGGGGGAAACATCCGTTTCCCCCAACAGACGTGCCGAAATCACAGCCACCACGCGGAATTGAGCATGGTTGACTGTGATCTCGTAACGTCTGAAAATACCCATTGACGAGACACAGTTTGGGGTTAATTCTGTGTTTACAAACACAGACAAACCTAGAGAGAGAGAGAGTCTGTGCTGGGAAACTCTGTGACTGAAAGGGTGACAAGAAGGTTTCCTTTTGCAGACTCAGTTCTAGAGAGAGAACTGATCCAGTGAGAGCTGCAAGCCAGGGAAACTGAGTCACAACAGCCTAGAGCAGGGTATTGAGCCCCCAATCCTATGACACATTATTTTCCTGATTCGAATTGCATCTCTTTCTTTCTTTCTTTCTTTCTTTCTCTTTCTCTCTCTCTCTCTCTCTTTCTCATTCACTACTATTAATTCATGGCCTACATAATATTGATTTTGTTCTAAATCAAATAATTGCAATTAGAAATTTCCTCTCTCTCTCTCATATTGTCTCTGATTTTGACGACCGTCTCATCAATGACCTCGTTGTGTTGTGGAATACTCTGCTGAGGGGGGCCATCGATCGGACGGCTCCTAGGTGTCCGCTTCTCAAGTGGCAGCACCACAGGACTCCTTGGTTTTTTGAGGAGCTGCAGGTGCTGAAGTGGGAGGAGCAGCGGTTGGAGTGGCGATGGTGTTGCTCTCATGCTGAAGCTGATAGATTATGGCATAGAACCACTTTAAGAGCCTGTGCCATGGCTATGCGAGCAGCAAAAAAGGAATTTTTTGCTGCTCTCATAGCATCTGCAAAATCCCATCCAGAAGAGTTTTTCCAGGTGGTACAGGGACTGGTCAGTCCGGCCTTCACCCACCTTAGAGTGGAGTCACCTACTGCTCGCTGTGACATATTTGGGGATTATTTTAGGGATAAAATCGCTCGGATTCACCATGGCTTCAACACTGCGCTTATTACATTGGGGGTACCAGAGTTATGGAAGCCACGCAGTGTATTAATTTATGGGATCGGTTTCAGTCTGTAACACCCACCGAGGTGGGGGATGTTCTTGGAGCTGTCAGGGACACTTTTTTTCTGAATTAGATCTGTGCCTGTCCTGGCTGGTCAAGGCCTGCCAGGAGACAGTCGGGCCACTGCTGGCCGGGGTGGTCAATGCCTCCCTTGCAGAGGACAGGATGCTGGGCTGCCTTAAAGAGGTGATGGTGCGGCCCCTGCTCAAGAAACCATCATTGGACGTTGGCTCCCTTGCCAGCTATCAGCCAGTCTCTAACCTTCCCTTTTTAGGGAAGGTTATTGAATGGGTAGTGGCCCGGCAACTGCAGGAGCATCTGAATCACGTCAATGTTCTTGATCCCTTGCAGTCTGGATTTCGTCCGGGTTATGGCACCGAGACTGCGCTTGTGGCATTTGTTGATGACCTATGCCGGGAATTAGATCAGGGTCGTTCAACCCTGCTGATTCTATTAGATCTGTTGGCTGCATTTGATACCATTGGCAATTAAATGGTGACGTGCCTGCGGGACTGTGCCAGGGTGAGCAGGATGGTTCTTGAATGGTTCCACTCTTTCCTGTCCGGAAGAACTCAGAGAGTGGTGCTTGGGGATTATTTTTCCATCATACTGAGATCTCTCGTGTGGAGTCCTGCAGGGTTCTGTTTTGTCCCCTCTCCTGTTCAACGTGTACATGCAGCTTGGTGAGGTGGTCAGGAGATTTGGCGTCAATATACTGATGACACCCAGCTTTACTTCTCTTTTTCATCAGACCCAGAGCTGGCAGTCTCAGTGCTTACCGGGTGCTTGGCAGCTGCGGGGAACTGGATGAGGGCTAATCGACTGAAGCTGAATCCTGACAAGATGGAGGTGATGTTGGTGGGGAGGCTGATGGAGATGACGGCCCTATCATTGATGGGGTGTATCCTCCATTGGTCTCGCAGGTGCAGAATCTTGGAGTGCTCCTTGATTCGCAGCTCCGCCTGGATTTTCAAGTGGAGGAGGTGGCAAGGAGTGGCTTTCGCCAATTACATCTGGTGCAACGGCTTCGGCCGTATGTATCAGACTCTGACCTGGCCACTATCATCCATGCTTTCATCACCTTGAGGCTGGACTATTATAATGCACTCTACGTGGGGCTACCCATGGTGATGATCTGGAGATTGCAGCTGGTGCAGAATGTGGTGGCCCATCTCCTGATGGGACTGGGCCACCGGGAGCATATTACACCAGTTCTTCGATCTCTGCACTGGATGCCTGTAGTCTTCCAGGTCCGATTCAAGGTGTTGGTGCTTGCCTATAAAGCCCTAAAAGGTCTAGGCCCTGCCTATCTGTGGGACCACCTCCCTCCCTGGGTTTTAGATCAGCCCCTGCGGTCATCGGGGGGTGCCCTCCTCAAGGTCCCCTGAGTTTCCTAGGGGGCCACAATGAGGAGGGCGTTCTCGGTGGCCGCTCCGCAGCTGTGGAACTCCCTTCCAGTGGAGGCCTGATTGGCCCCAGATCTCCCCTCTTTTCGACATAAGTGTAAGACCTGGCTGTTCCACCTGGCGTTTAATGGGGAAGGTGGGTAGGATCGGGGAGGTGGTTTAAGAGGGGTATTGGATAGAGGGAGGGGATTTTAAGTTGCAATTTTAGGCCTCTTGTATTGAGTTGCTTTATATATATGTTAGCCGCCCCGAGCTGCTGTGCAGGAGGGGCAGGGTACTAAATTTACATAAATAAATAAAATTAAATATTAACAACTATTAGTTTCTTTTGATTTTGCTCTCTATTCTTACTTCAAATTTCTCTACCTCTGTCTCTGTCACTCATATTCACTGCTATTAATTCATGGCCTGCATGGTATTGCTTTTGTTCTAAATCAAAGCATTGCAATTAGAAGTTTCCTCTCTCTCTCTCTCTCTCTCTCTCTCATAGTAACAACTATGGCCCTTTTCACACAGACACTAACACCAATAAAATGGGTGCTTAATAAAATGTAACACCCATTTTATTGGTGTTAGAGTGTCTGTGTAAAAAGAGCCTTTTGGTTTCTTTTGATTTTGCTCTCTTTTCTTACTTCAGTTTCTGGTTTTGATTTCTTAGGCTGTTTTTACATGGACACCCCCTCCCCCCACTTGGTGTTCGGGTGGGTGTACAGGAGGGGCGTCCATGTATACAACTAGCGGTGGGGGGGGATGGGTGCGCGCTCTGTGTTCACCTGTGTGAACACCGAGCGGGATGGTTGGGGGTGCGTGCGCGCTCCCATGCAACACCCACCTCCACCCATCACACACCCATCTCCACCCACGGAGTCCTCCGGAAAACCATGGGTGGAGATGGGTGTGTGTCTGTGTAAACGGCCGCACACCCACCTCCACCCACCGCAAGTAAACACCCATCCCCCTACTCACCTCCATCCATGTAAAAACGGCATTATTTACAAAAGTGGTTAATATTAGGTTCTTTACTATGACCTCATCATTTAAATCTCTCTTATATTTTCTCTTATAGACTGTTGTTACACGGATCACCCCCGCCCACTGCTCGGGGTTCAGGCGGGTGTGTGGTCAGGGGGCAGTCCATGTACATGGCCGGCAGTGGGTGGAGGGGATGGGTGTGCACCCGTATAAACACCACAGGCAGTGGGTGTTTGTGCATGTGCACTCCTGGCACACACCCACCTCCACCCACCGCACACCTGCTTCCATCCACTGATCCCTCCAGTAGCCGTGCGAGGAACTTAACTCCAATAATTAAAGTGGCCCAGTGGGAAGGGTTTTATTCAAAACTCTACTCTTCTACCTTGCAGGAAAAGTCTTTTTTTTCTCCAGCTACATGTCTTCCGGAGTGGCCTCCCATTACTAAGGAGGAAGTGATTTCCCTCATAGGTAAATTAAAAGTTGGTAAGGCTCCAGGGGAAGATTTTATCCCCGTTGAAGCATTGAAGGCTAGACCGGATTGGTGGGCTGGTTTCTTGGCCCCACTCTTTTCTGCTATAAATTCCTCAGGGGAGATACCAAAAGGTTGGGGCAATGGGATTATTGTCCCGATATATAAGAAAGGTGATGCTGCCCAACCAGAGAACTATCGACCAATTTGCCTCTTATGCATAATCGGGAAGTTGTATACTCGGTTCCTGTTGGAAAGAATGCAGAAATGGATGAAAGAGGAAAACATCTTAGAATTAGAGCAGGGGGGATTCCAGAGTGGGAAATCCACTATGGATCAAATTCTTGTTCTTTCCTCCCTTGCTAACTATTATATTG
>QEPC01004437.1:4158307-4169737 GCA_003113815.1 Sphenodon punctatus | reverse complement strand
CCCCTAGGCTGTTTTCCCCCCCACCCCTAGGCTGTTTTGATCTTAGGAAGTTAGGTGTGTTCAGTCACAATGCTAGAAATTTTGTGCTTTTGGGTTTATACATTATTTATTTTAAGCTTGATGTGCATTGTAGACTGTGTTTTCTTCCATCTGATGTTAACACTGGGAACTTCTTGCTGCTGTGTTTTGCCAGTGTTTTCTGTGTTTCCCTGTGTTTGGGGTTTATACATTATTTATTTTAAGTTTGATGTGCATGGTAGACTGTGTTTTCTTCCATCTGATGTTAACCCTGGGAACTCCTTGCTGCTGGGTTATGCCCTGGCTCCACCTACCGTTGCCCTGGCTCTGCCCACTGGCTCGCCGGCCCACCGGCGACTTCACCACTGGTGGGCCGGACGGCCTTACTGCCCCTCCAAACTAAAAACCCACCAGCTGCCCCTGGTGCTTACCCGTTGCCTGGCTGCGATGGGGGACTGGATGAGGGTGAGTTGACTGAGGCTGAATCCTGACAAGACTGAGGTGATGATAGTCAGCCAGTCTGGTGCCCTGGAGGGGATTGAGACTACTCTTATTGATGGGGTTCGGCCCCTTCTTGTTTACTGGGTTCGCAACCTCAGAGTGCTTCTGGATCCTTTGCTGTGCCTGGATTGCCAGGTCACGGTGGTGGCCAGGAGCACTTTTACCAACTCCATATGGTGAAGAGGCTGCGGCCTTTTCTTTTGGACTTGGATCTGGTCACTGTCGTCCATGCTTTCATCACCTCAAGGCTGAACTACTGTAATGCATTGTACTTGGGACTGCCCTTGGTGACAGTTTGGAGGCTGCAGCTGGTGCAGAATGTGGTGACTTGCCTCCTTACATGGACGCATCATTGGCATTGCAAGCACATAACACTAGTGCTCCGTTCGCTGCCCTGGCTGCTGATAGTCTTCCAGAACCACTACAAGGTGCTGGTGATGACATATAGCCCTAAACAGCCTAGGCCCCATCTATCTGAGGGATTGCCTGGTTCCCCATGTCTCATCATGGCCTCTGTGATCAGCTGGGGGAGGCTTTTTGGAGACTCCGGGTTTTTGCCATGTCTTGACTATGAGGAGGACATTCTCAGCTGTCGCATCTTTGCTATGGAACTCCCTCCCCAGTAGGTCTGCCTGTGTTCAAGCCTGGCAGTCTTCTGGAGGCAATATATGACCATTTTGTACCATTGAACTTAACGGGGACTGAATTGGGGGTGTGTGGAGAAGATTTAAGGAGGAGGATGGGTTGGGGGATAGGGAAGGATTAGGTGGGAATTTGTTGGAGGGTGGGAGTGGGCTGGATCGTGGGTGGATTGTATTTTAAATGTTTTTATATTGTATTTTATTTTATTTTTTGTGAGCCTCCCTGAGCCTTTAAAGAAGGGTGGGATACAAATATGAATAAATAAATGAATGAATAAATAGTAGTAGTCCTGGACAAGATCCCGTAATGAAAATCCCAACACTGATTGGTTACACATTTTCCAGGCATACTCTCTGGCAAGAGCTGCCTGCTGCTTAACGTTCTAGTTCCTGCACTGGGCAACCTGTGGCTCAGGAGTAGGGATGTGCAATTTGTTTCTTTTTTATTAGTTACTAAAAGGAATGGAGCCTATTCATTTTAATAATGAATGTTCCAAAAATGAATGAATAAGAAAGCAACATATGTTTGTTTTAATTTGTTTTCAGTTCTTCTCGTTTAATTTAATTAAAAAAATTAAATTAAATTTAAAAATCACTGCACATGCGCAAAATGTCTGCCAGCGCCATGCTGTGTATGCACTCCTTTTTCCAAAATGGCACCAGCAACGTTGGCGTCATTTTGGGAAAGGGTAGTCATGAGCAGAATGGTCTGGCAGCCATTTTGCGTATGCACGTTGATTTTTTTTTACAATTGTACAATTTATTATTTATTTTAAAATTTTAGGAAATTCACTGTGCGTGAGCTAAATGGCTAGGGCCCTACATGTTCCTTATGTCCCTTCGCAGCCCTTAAGATCTTATGACAGTGCTCTCTTGCAGGTTCCATCATTGGCCCAGTTTCATACAGGTCGGGCTTGCAGAGAGGCATTCTCGGTGGCTGCTCCACAGCTTTGGAACTCCCTTCCCGTGGAGGCTCACCTAAGCAGTAATTTGAATGCCTTCCAGAGGCAGTGTAAGACCATTTTTTATTCAGCCAGGCATTTCATGGGCAGGGATAGATTTGGGGGGGGGGGCAGGGGTATTTTTAGTTTTTATGGGATTTTAATTATGTATTATTTTATGTGTATATGTATTTTTTTTTTACTTATGTACTTATTGTGAGCCGCCCTGAACCTCAGGCGATAGAGTGGGGTATAAATCTAAATAAAGATATAAACAAACAAAATTCTGTGCATTTTGCACATATGAGTCCTTTTCCACAGGTTTTTATAAAACCCCAGAAAATGGAAGAGTTTTTAACCCATAAAACAAAAACAAAAAGGTAAGTGCTCCACACCCCTACTCTGGAGCCGCATGCAGCTCTTCGACAGCTTGAGCGCAGCTCTCTGCAGGCCTGGTCTGAGCCCCATGCTGCTTTAATGTGCCTCACTTCATTGTACCCAAGTCTCAGACGCTGGATATCAGCAGCCAGGAGTGCAGAGCACTGGCTTTACCAGCCAGTCCCAAAGCAGGAAATGTTTCCACGTGTGCGCATGTGCCTGGGTCTCAATTAAGATTTGGTGGTATATTTACCACCCCTGGTAAAATGGTTAGGAATCTAATCCAGGCACCAGTGATATGGAATGCAGATGTGGAATATAGGGTCAGATGTGCCAGGCCATGAGAATCCATTCCAGATAATGATGCATATCTTTCCCTAGTTTGCAAACACAGTGGCAAGTTTTTCTGTTCACATATTTTCCTTCTCTTTATCTATTTCCAGAGGAGACTGTACAAAACGTGTAGCAAATACCTTCAATGAAAGTAGAAAAAGAGTGGGATGGAAGGGATGTATTTTTACAAATAGGACTGTGTTGAATTTTTGAGTGGGACTAGAAAGGTTATCTATGGAAGCTGGGTGTCAGGGTCCGCCGGCTGTTTCGGCCCCACAGGGGGTGGGGCCAGGAGCGGCAGGTGCCAAGCGGTGGCAGGGGAACAGGGAGACACCCCCCCAGACGTACAGGGGTGGAGAACCCGACCCCGCACACGGTGGAGGACACGGGGGTGGGGCCCCAACAGCAGCCGCAAGGGGAAAACGAGCCGGGACCCCCTGGTGTGCTGCACCACTCTGCATGGCTCTGCACACGAGGGGGTGTGGCCAGCCCTACTTAAGGCCTAGGAAATGTACACAGCGCTGCCGGTGGTCAGCAGTGCTGTGAGACTGGCCCCCTTTGTGTGCATCTGGAGCAGACGTCTAAGCTAAGTAATGTGGGTGTTGTTGAGTGTGAGCAAGTGAGCGCATTTGTGGGTAGTGTGAGAGAGCATGTGGAGTGTGAAAAGGGGTGAGAGTAGTGCATGACTGAGTGGGTGAGTGACTAGGAGAAAATTAGGTAGTGGGGTGAAGTGAGGGTGCGTGGCACTATGTGTACCCTTCTCCCCTCTCTGTCAGGGGTTTCCCTCCCTCTGTGTGTGGTCGTGAGTGGGTACCGTGGGTTCCTCCCTTGTATCCCCGGGTCCTAACCCCCTCCTTCCCTCACTTGTTTCCTGCACCACATTTCTCCCCGAGCATGGTGAAGGCATGGGTGCATGAGGAATTACTTGTGGTGTGGAAGAGATCTGAGGAGTGGAGGGACTCCACTCTGGGCCTTGCTGGTTCTCCCCCCTATGAGGATCTGGCCTCTTCCCGGTTAGGAAAAACAGAGCCACCTAAGACTCTGAGGGTTAGTTTTTCCCGTTACAATCGAGCGGAGCCCTGAATGTTCCTCAGAGCACATGTGGGAGTGCAAGGTGAGCAGGCCCGCTGGGTCCACAGGTTCCCCTATAGACCACCCCAACCCTAACACTGGGAGGGGACATACTAGCCTTCTCTCCCTCCTCCTCCCCCTCTGTATTTCTGTTGATATATGAAAGTAGAATTCTGCATACTTCTCCGTGTTGCTTACTCCACAAAACACCATAATGCAATCAAACCTCCACGTTCTAGAAACACAGAGTTCACTCACCCAAAGTAGAGAAACTATTTCAAATTCATAGGCTGAGCTGATATTTTTTGCAAACTGAAATAAAATGAAAACTTCTTAAAAATACAGATGCAACAACTTCATGTGCAGTAAAGCTTTATGATCAGCACATCTTTGACATGATGTCACTGTGATTAATAAGATTGTGTAGCAGGGAGCCTGGTGGTAGCTCCTGGTCCTTTAAGAGATAACCAACAATTTGGTGCAGGCTCTCCTACCAGCAGTAGGATTGCACCAAGATTGGCACCACAGAGCTGGTGCTATACCGAATAAAGGACCACGTCAGTATCTAATCAGCCAGACCACATCCTCCCTTATGTTCCATTACTAAGATCAGTTGAGTGTGCCCTCTTGCAAACTCCATTACTACTACACCAAATCTCCATGGCAAAGGCACACAGAGGGCACTTTTAGGCGTGATTAAATCTGTACTTACGAGGATGGGTAATCGGCTGTACATCCAAATCAGGTGTGGCTTTGATGATGTCAGGAAGGTGTCCTGCGCATGACTGAAGCTTCTCAGTGCACTGACAAATGTGCAGTACTGACCTGGAGTTTGCTTAAACAGAGGCAGTCAAGTAAAACATGCTTAACTGTTAAAAGCGCTGGATGTTGGAGAACCCACAACTGATACACAGTTGAGAGGGGACAACTTCCTATCTACAGTTCTGGTGGAAACAAGAGCTCAGGCTTTCTTTCAAATAGTTTTGAGGCCTGACATTTATCCCAAATGGTTTGCCAGCACATCACAAGGCAAGATTTTAAAACTGAGGTAAAAATGACTGTAACAGGCCCTTGAGTCTGTGCACGGTCAGGCCCAGAGCAGAGCTGGAGAGCAGGTATGAAGTCCAGCAGAGAAAGGGTTAACTGGGACAATTAGACCGTGTTTAGACGAGTGGCCAGATGTAGCATGTTCTTCAACACGCTTCCTGAAAAGCCACGGAGGGTACATTTAGACACACCAGAAGTAACTGGCCGCCATAGGAATCGCCACTTGCACGGTCTTTTTGAAGGCGCATTTTGGAAGCCTCGGGTTTCCAAAATGCGCCTTCAAAAAGACTGCACAAACTGCTGGGTTAAAGACACCGAGGAAGGGCCAAGGTCCCGAATCATACAGGGCTTCCTTGAGAACTGTCAGTCTGGGAGTAGGCCAGACAGATGGTTCCGAGAAGGCTGGAAGCCTAAAGCTGGTTGAAGCTAAAGGAGCAGTTTGCCAAAGATGGCTAAGAACCCAGCAAAGGGTTTGCCACAGAAAGGTACTCGGTTGGAGCCAGGACAGGGGCTCGCCTCAAGCAGAGACTGTGGTTGTAAATAGCAGTTTGGTGGGAAACCATTGCAAATAAAGAGCATTTGACTGAGGAAACCTGGTTGTGCAAGTGTTTTGGGGGTGGCTCCTGTAGGGTAGTATGGTCACCACTGGTGAATGTGGGAAAGAAGGTGTGCTTCCCATGCAATACCGGTCCCTGGTTGTGAATGGTTACGCCACCCAACCACAGGCCTGGTTCTTCATGATAAAGGGCTCACAGATGGCAAAAATGCATACAATCTGTTTCTCCAAGAACCTGCTCTCATTCTCAGTGACCCACCATGTGAACCTCAAAGTCCAGCTCTGTAAAAAGTTCTAAGTAAAGATGGGCTGGTTGCCCCATAGCCTGTGTAGGTCTTTTCACCCAAAGGACCTTTTTACATGGGTGCCCCCCCCCCACCCAAAGCAAATGTGTGTGGTTGTGAGGTCACCCATGTGAATGCTGCCCACTGTGCAGGGGGGATGGGTGGGCACCCATAGGAATGGCGCCAGTGGTGGGTGGGGATGTGCGTCTTCTCCCATGCTCCACCCCACTCATGGAGCAACAGGCTCCAATGTCAGTTGCTCCACGTATGGAGATGAGTGGAGGTGGGTGCAGATGGGTGTGCGCCCGTGAGAATCGGCGCACATCCACCACAACCCACTGAAGACACCCACGCATCCCTCCACCCACCACGGCCTGATTGAAAAGGGCCAAATAATATTGTCCTTCCATGAAGTATTGTAGGATTTTTCCAGGTCAAAGAATACAGATGAATAAAACAAAATGAGTAATAATTTGGAAAGTTTACATGTCAATGCTCGCACAAAAAATGACGCAAACCATTAAGCTATGTATCTTTTACCCTACACACGTTATGGATAGTATAGTTTTCCTATAAGTGTTCTCTAAGAGCGACAGGGAGAAAGAATAACAGTCAAGATAGATTTAAAATGCAGAAAAGTGTTATATCATCTACCAGTACTAACCAAGCAAAAACCTTGCTTAGCTTGTGAGAGCCCAAGGCAAGGGATTAATCAGAGATTCACAAAACAACATTATTATTCTCAACTATTTTCCTTCAACCATGAAATTTCATCTCCAGCTTGAGATGAACTGGTATGCCTACATCACAAAAGAAATGCAATAGCTAAAACTATACATAAATAAATGAATAAATAGCTTTATATAAAAATAAGAATAAATATAAATAAATAATATAATCAATAATGTATATAAATTATATATAAATATCAATATAATATAAATATATAGAGAGATTTTTAAAAGAATATAAAATATATAATATAAATTTATATATAAAATGTTTTATTATATATTGTATAATATAATTGATTATTTTAAATAATATAATTTATAATTATTATATTTAATTAATATATAACATATATTATATTACATTGTATATAATTATGTGTATATAATATACATAATATAAAATATAGAATATAATAAACAAATGTGTATATTCTTCCTAATATTCAACTAAGAATAAATAAATATACACGTGTATATATATATATATATATATATATATATTTATTTATTTTTAAACATTTAATATAAAATATAGAAAATATCAAATATATCAAATATAAATAATATAAACAATGTAATAAAACATAATATGTATAAATAAATAGCTTCAAACACTATGTTGGAAAGGGAAAGAGAAATTCCCCCCTCGCCGCTCCCCCCCCCCCAAGTATTTTTGTAGTTTCCATGGACCAGAAAAGACAGGTTTTGAGTTTAAATTAAGTTCAACCTACTAAGGAGTGACAAGCAAATGGCAAGATTACCAGGCAGGCTGTGTTTCTCTTTGATACATCAAAGCTAATGGTGTTAGAGACAACAATTAAGTTTGCAGAGGGAAAGAATTGTTCTACTCAATCAATTAACCAAGACAATGAATGCCCTGACGAGCAGACAAAATGAAAAAGACGAATATTAGACAAGATAGCAGACAAGAGATTTAAAATTAAATGATAAACACAAGGGCAGAAAAGCATGAAGTCAGTGTCATGGAAGGCAACCTTCTCAGCGAAGAATAGAAAAAAAAACCCTGCAATTGCTTCAAATAAGAAATGCAGCACATAGCCAGCAGCAAGAAAATAAACCTATAGGAAGGAAGATCTTAGATGAATATTTAAAAACATGAATGGAGAAACTACTGTAGAACATCTTATAGGGAATAATCCTGCATTGGTAGGAAAGAACTTCTGATCCTTTAAATAAATAAATAAATAAATAAATAAAGATTCCACACAAAATACTGGAGACTGAGTGTAGTATGGTGTGGAAGTTGTTATAGGTCATTTCTAAATAAATACTATAAAGAGAGTAGAATGGAGTGACTCAAACTAAGCATGATTGGGGCACTGACCTGATGTGACCAAGGCCGGGGAGCCGTCCCGCCAGCCACACAGCCTGGGGAGGGCCAGGTGCACAACAAATGGCTCCCAGCGTCCCACCCACCCCACCCCACATGACGGGCAGCCATAGTAGCCAATGAGGCACAGTCATGACTGTTGGCCATGGTGGGTTTGCTTTGGCCACACAGATGTGCTGTGACCTCGGAGGACCTTGGTGACCTAGCCACCAACATGGCCTGGGGCAGAAGCAGGCCAAAACAGACATACTGGTGGCTCGTAGGTCACTGTCACATCTGTTTTTGCCCATCATATCAGTCTGTTTTCCACCAGCTCACAGCCATGATGAAAACCCACAAGATGTCCAGTAGCAAAAAGGATGCAAGCTTGGCCACTCTTTTATTCATGGTGTATTTGTTGTTGTTTAAAAAAAATAATGGAATATTTAATAGTGTAAAACATGTTTACTCAAAAAGTATTTATTCATTAACCTTATTCATTAGGGTTTATTATAAACTTTATTTGTATTAAAAGTTGAGGAGTACATATATGTTCACAGGGTCTTGTGGCTTTCAGCAAATTGAAATGTTGGTATGCAGATGTTGTGCACACTCCTAATCTATACTGTCCCCAAGGAGCAGTACTGCCTGGGTGTTCTTTTGTGGGTGACTAGAATATCTGAAACATATAATCTCTCCTCAGCCACATGAACTGTATAATCATACTATCCACTTTTCTAGTATAAATACACTTCCTTAAAGAGAGAATGCAAGTCAATTTATTTTATACTCTGACCAAACATCCAAACTTCAATCCGACATTCACAATTTTAACCCCAGAATAGTTTTGGGATCTGTCTGACCCCAAAGCCCCAACAAACAAAAATTTTTAAAAAAAGATGAAAATTCTTTTGGTGATACACAGTCCTCTTCAAATTCAAGTTATTGTCAGAGACTGTGCAAAGTGCATGCACCAATGTGAGTAGCTGGGGAAAGCCCGAGCTCCTCCCAGCCAGCCTCTAAAACTGCTGATTAAATGCAGATTTAACTATACAAACCTCTGGAACTGCTATGTCTGCAAAAAAAATGGGTGGACAGAAAAACTAGAAAGGGAAACTCCCTGCTAGAGTGATTCTGCCACTGGCAAAGCTCAGCTGGGACTAAAGACAAGGGACTCATAGCTGCAGGGCACAAAATGGCAGCGGTGGAAATGGGAGCAGTCTCTGATGAAGAAGAGGTCGACAAAACGACAGCCACTGAATTTTTATGAAAGAAGAAATTAAAGAGGAGATCATGAAGCTGCATTCCTCTGTAGATACTGCCAATAAAAAATTGGATGTCCTAGCGAAACAGATAAGTACAGCAGAAGACAGACTCTCTTATCTGGAGGATCAGGCAGTTACCACAGAAGAGCAAACTACCAAACTGAAGGAGTTAGTCACCTTCTCAGGCCCAGACTTAGGGGCAGGCCCCCTAGACCTGGGCCCTGGGTGGAATTTTCTGAGGGGCAGCAATTCTGGCACCGGCACCACCTGCTCTGTTTGTTGTTTTTTTCTCCCTGCATGGCCGGATGCTGTTGCCCACAGCTGAAGCCTGCTGCTTGGGTCCCCATTCCTCACCTGCCTCTGCCATCTCACTGCCTGCTAGTAGTGCTGCAGCAGCAGCAGTGACACCAGGACACCAATCGGGCTGGGAGATAAAGCTGATTGTTTACAAACAACTCCTCCTCAAGTGAGTGATCAGAAGGTTGTTGCCTGTAAAGAAGGTTCTTCGAGATGGCTCCTGTTAGGCCCTTCCAGCAGGACCATAGGGTCTGGGGATGGGTTGGTGGGAGGACCTATTGGTGCTTTCATACCTGGGGGGTCCGGGGAAAGGGCAGCACCAACACCATCTCAGGGGCACCCCCACCAGCAAGGACCATGCTGGGAGCGCCACTGGAGCCAAACACAGGAAGCCCGTGCGCCGCCTACACCACAGGCAGCACCAGGGCCCAGCGGCACAGCAGAAAGTGTTCTGCTCTGCTTGGACACTCCCCTCCCGGCCTCCATAGCCACACCCTCTGAAACACCGCCTCGGCGCTCAGAGTGCCTGTGTCAGTGTTTCCCTGCAACTCACAGGGAATAAAGGAAGCCCTCAGACCCCCCTCCATTGCCGGTGACCAGTGCCCTATGCCTGTGAGACTGCCCCTCCCCTTGCATTTCTGTGTCAGGGTCATGAGTACAACCTGCGCTGTGGTCATTGTTAGAGTGAGAGAGTGAGAGAAAGAGAAAGAGCGTGACTGTGGAGTAAGAGCTGTGTGTCTTGTGAGTATTTGTATTTCACCTGTGATTTCCCCAACCCTCCTCATCACATTGGGTGGCCTGGGTTCCCCCCTAGAGTGAAAGTCCCATCCCTCCTTATCCTTCCCCTTTGGGATTTTGCACTGGGACATATGCACACACCCCGCACTCCTGACCTTCCGTACCCTTGGCCCTGGTCCCCGTGTGGGAGGTGGTTTGGTGTTGTGCCCCGTGTGGGTGTGTTCCCCTCCCTGGGTCAGGCATTACGCTCGCCTCCCTGTGATGATCTAGGCTTGGGGTGTCCACCCCACAAGCCAATTACGATCCTGAGGGATATATTATGAGCAAGCGTTGATTGCCATAGGGGGCCATGCCTGTTGCCCCTCCTGGGATTCCCTATTCCCCACAGGGAATAAGGAACATTCTCACAACTGGGTTGTGTATGCTCACCCTATTCAAATAGACCACATGATGGTCTCAATCTCCTCTAGTATAAAAAGCACTCTCCTCATCAGAATGACAGTTTCTTCCAACCCTTCCTAGAAATATAAGGAAAAAATTCCATGCAGGGCTAGGAGGGTGGTTGTTGTGAGAATGTTTGGAGCCATTTCACAGAACCTTATTTACAAGGCAGCAACCTTCTGTTCTTCTTTGAGTGGCTCCTCACAGGCCCTTCTTACATGGCTCCACTGGGTGGGGGGTTCGTGGGGGTGCTGGTGCATGGGCAGGGCGTGCACATGGTTGCACACGAATCCCCACTCACCCCCCACTCATCTGCACCCACGGAGCAACCACTGTTTTCCCTGGTTGCTCCATGCATAAGGACAAGTGGGGGGTGAGTGGGGATGCGTTAGGCATGCACTCACATGCAACCCTACTCACTGTGCGTTCACTGCACTGTTCACATGGGACTCCCCCACCCATGAACACTCAGCATGGGGGGGGGGCTTGCGGCAGGACTTAGCTTGGGGGCAGCAGCCTGAGAAGGGCCATGGGGCACAAAATTCCAGAGCCCGGCCCTGCTCCTTCTTGCAAAAATGCGAGGACCTGGAAAACAGGTTCCACAGAGGCAACTTGAGATTCCATGGACTCAAAGGCGCTGAATCAAGGGGGATCAAAGAACTGATCTGGGCCATTCTCCAAGAGAACTTCCCTGATGACAAAGGGCGGATTCCGACGTGCATTTAAATTGCACAGAATCCTCGGCGGCATAGTGCGATTTTAAAAACCCCGCACTTCCGGGCTGGTGTGAATGCGCTGAGCGCGCACATTTCCACCTAGCCCGAATGTTTGGAGCGCGGTTTGAAAAGCTGCTCG
>QEPC01004437.1:4097301-4149991 GCA_003113815.1 Sphenodon punctatus | reverse complement strand
CCTGTGAGTGTGTGGAGTGAGAGTGGACGGTTGTTGTGAAGTGAGTGCCCTGCCTACCCTTGTCTTGGTGTCCTGCAGTTCGGAGGTGAGTGTCCGTGCCCTGTATCCCCTTCCCCAAACCTGGGTTCCTGCACCCCCCAGGGTGATTCCCTTACACCTCTCCCCCCGGAAGTACGTGGAGTGTGGAAAAGAGTGTGGGGCAACAGTGGGTCCGTGGTCAGCAGCGCCCTATGATGATAGGGGCCTGAACTTCCAATTGTGCTTGCACAAGGAAGGGCCCACACACTATCCTGACGGGTAACTATTCCCCAGTGTTCCTTGCTCTGACCACGCGCCTCGTAAGAGAGTGGAAGCGTGCTTGTGTGACATCCGTACCCCCATAACAGGGGGGCAGAGTAGTTATCTGTGCCCTTTAGTTGTGGGAAAAGGACAACTGTTTAAACTTAATTTGAGTGTGTTTTATTGCTTATACATAACTCTTTATGGAGATAGGGATTGTCATTGCTGGAAAATTAGTAACATAGCTGAAATGAATAGCCTCTACACCTTTCACTCCTTTTTTTGCTCTCTTAGATTCATTGAAAGTGCTGAGTTAATAAGAAGGACCAAGACAGATTTAATCCTGCTGATTTCCAGGGCCAGAGGTGCACGCATACGGTACACAGCTCCAAATGACTAGCATTAAAACCCTTACTTTGAATGTAAGGGAATTGAACAAAAAGAGTCTGCAATCTTTTGCACGAAAACAATATTAACATATTCTTCTTTCAAGAGACTCATCCCCTTGAGAAGGATGTATCACGCTTCAGCAATAGGAACATTGGTGAGCTCTTTTCATCTTATGTGCAAAAGAAAAAGGCTGGGGTCCTAATTGGCTTCCACAATAGATGCAATTTCAAATTATAAGGGACAAAGAGGACCGGTTTTATCAGGCATGCTTAACAGAGATGTATGTGCACCAAACAATGGAACACTAGCCTTCTTCCAAAAATATATCCCACTAATTCTAGACACCACAAAAGGAACTTTGTCCCACACCCTGAAAGAAGACAAGCATACACTTTATGTGGAATTTGAAGGTCACACTCTTTATTCGAATCATACAATTGAAAGGATGAGGGCTACTCCCTCCAGGGTCCAGTTACAACCATGCAAACACTAAATTAGTGGCCTGATGTTCACTCAGTACTACACTTATATCTATTTAATGGTCCTAGGTCACTCTAGCCCCAGCCGTCTGTCTGTTTGAGAAGGTGTCATATCCTTGTAGTGACCTGAAGCAGGAGAGGAGGCAATGGCCCACTCGGGACCATCCCTGTCCTTGGGTGGATCGCTCAACCCTCCCTCCTGGGCCTTGGAAGATACCTGGCCATCCCCTGCTCTTGCTTCCTCCCGCAGCCCCATCTCTTAAGGAGATGTCTTCAATTAACTGTTACAGGCATAATAAATTTACAAAAAAACACCCTGGACCCCTGCTGAAAGAGAACAAAGTGTTCGAAACCATCCCAACCCAACTCTAGTATCTGCCAACCATTTCTATGCATTGTGAGGAAGGCGGAAAACTACCAAACTCAATGGCCAATTCTGGTTTGGTAGAAAGAATTTCCTCCCGGACCCCTTAAAGGGCGACCAGTCTGGGCTCACAGTGTCATGTATAGGGTGAGTGTGTCCATCTTTCATCCTCTCCTGAGGCAAACTGCCTCTGAGTCCCAAGAATACAAAATGGTGCTTGCAGGTCCTGAAAGACAAGACCTGCCTTTTGCACCACACGAGGGTTGCCATGACAACTCACTCACTGGGCATGCATAGCCGGCTACTACATAGCCAGCCTCTGTACCTGCCTCCTTTCTCTAACGGGGCAGGACAAAGTCCCCCGCCCACTATGATGCTGCTCAGAGGGAGCAGGCCTGTGGGCGAAGGTAATTAATAGTACAAGGTGACTTTAATACTCCATTATCTGATTCAGTCAAAGAAGCATGGTGCGCTGGACGTGTGAGGGCTATGTGGGAGTACCTAAAGGGGAAAGGTGTATTACATGCTATTTTACTTTTAATACTCATAAAGGGTCAGATCCTCTCATCCTCCCGTTGTATCAATTTGTCTTGTGTTCAAAAATTAATCCACTACATATTCTTCTCTTACAGGTCCGTCACAGACATACAGATTTTAAAAACTATCTTCACGCAAAGACACAAAAAGCTTTGCATGTACGTATGTAACGGGGTCGTTTCAACTCATATATATGATTTCATATTTTGTAATTTCAGAAATGCACAATTATAGCACAATCACCCCGCCCTCCCAAAAAGATCAGTGTATCAAACTGGACACATGGACCCACATAGTAACCAGCACAACATGATGACACCATTTCTCCTTCAAAAGTCCCCCAGCACTGTTAATGGTTTGCATATCAGTTGCTGCATTTCCCTAAAGATCACATTGCAGAACAATAACTGTTCACAGTACACAGAACTTTAATACATTTGAAATGTTTACTGTAGAAAACAGAGAAATGATATTTTTATTAAGCAAAATATTGAATTGAATATGTAACATATTTGTTTGTTTTCACACACTTCCAGAAAACAGTGGAAAAAAGATATTGCTTTGAAGGACACAAAGAACGCAATATTTACAGGAAGGATCGCTCCATTGTGACTCCACACATTCTAGTGCTGTTAAATTCATCACATGCATGCTTGAACCATTGCTTGCAATTAATTAATGTAATTGTCATCAGTGAGGAACAGGACATCCACTTCCTCAGAAACCTTGGAGTTCTAATGGATCTGCTGGCAAAGACGACAATGTAGAAAAATTACTGTCTTGAATCTCCACCACTGCTTCCATCCTAAGTGCTGCGATCGAAATATTGCAGTCGTTACACCAGACAGTAACATTCTTAATGAGGTATCCATCCATCTATGAGACAGTGTTCACACTTGGGGAATGCATTATGTGGTCCTTGCCAAAAGGTTGTGACTGGTGGGATTGGTTGGTGTGTAATACATGGAATCAACAATGGAATACATGGAATGCATGTGTAATACATGTATAATACATGTGTAATACATGGAATCAACAACAATGGTTCTCCTGAATACTGTAGTTCAGTCAGTTTAGGGAACTGGATGGTATAATTGCTGGTTCTGAAAGGTTAGGTTTCCCACACTGTATGGGGTTGATTGATGGTAGCCACATTAAAATTGTTGGGCCAGAAGGAGACAACTTCCACTACTACAACCGTAAGAGTAGTTACTCCATAGTGCTACATGCTGTGGTTGATGCAGATGGCCTATTCTCCAATGTTTTTGCTGCGTTTCTTGGGAGAAACCATGACTCTTGTATTATGCACAGCTCTTGAATATTTGCTCGAAAATACAAAGTAATTTTTGGACCAAACCCCTTGGCTGTGTTTAATGATGTTCATGTTAGTCCTGTAATAATTGGGGACCCAGCATACCTGCTACTACCATGGCTTATGAAGGCCTACCCTGTCAGCAATGACCTGGCAAAGGAGAGATTCAGTGCTGCCTTAACCCACTGCCAGCAAGTTGTGGAGAGTGCATTCGGGTGCCTAAAAACCAGATGGAGAAGCCTTCAGGCAATAGTTCATATGAAACCAAAGTATGCCTCTGAAATGATCACAACATGCTGCATGTATGCACAATGTATACAAGATGGGGAGCGGGGGACTGCCCTAACATGGAATGAACCCAGTATTGTTGATGCCTAAGACAATGGCCATTTTTGCATGGATGCCCCTCCCCACCCCCTGAGTGTGTGGGCGGGTGTGCAGTAGTGGGGGGTGTCCGGTGTAGGCCACAGCAGTGGGATGGGTGTCTGTCCATGAAAACACCACAGGCGGTGGGTGGAGGTGGGGGTGTGCTCCCGGCGCACACCCATCTCCGCCCATCACCCACCCACAGAGCCATCCGACAATGGCTATTTTCACACAGACACCCTAACACTGATAAAATGGGTGTTACATTTTATTATACATGTTGCAGGGCACACATAGACCACACCTGCAGCCCTGCAACATGTATAATAAAATGTAACACCCATTTTATCAGTTAGTGTCTGTGTGAAAAGGGCCAAAACAGAGGAGGCTCCATGGGTAGAGATGGGTGTGCGCCCATGAGAAAGGGAGCACACCCACCTCTACCCAGTGCCAGTGCACACCCATCCCCACATCTAGAAGCGCTGTGTGAAAACAGCCAATGACATTGTTGTCCCAATGTCCCAAGAGCAGGCATGATACCTCAGAGAGTTAAGAGGGAGGGGATTAGAGTCTGAGATGTTCTGTGCTCATTTCTTAACAAAGGCCCTTTTTACATGAACAGGGGTGGGTGGATGGGTGTTATGGTGTGGTGGGTGGAGATGAAGGTGTGTCCCTTTACATGGACACATAGGTCATTTTTACTTGGGCACCCCCCCCCGCCCGCTCCATATTCAGGTGGATGTGCGGTGGAGGGGCCGTCCATGTAAACAGCTGGGGGGGGGATGGGTGTCCACTTGGTGTTCACCCATGTGAACACCGAGCAGGATGGGTGGGGGTACATGCATGCTCTTGCGCAACTCCCACCTCCAGCCACAGAGCCCTCCGGAAAACCAGAGGAGGCTTTCCATGTAAACAGACACCCACCACGGCCAAACACCCATCCACCCACCCACCTCCATCCATGTAAAAAGGGCCACACATACCTCCACCCATCTCCACCCACAGGGCCTCCTCTGGTTTTCTGGAGGGCTCCATGGGTGGATGATGGGTGGAGGTGGGTGTTGTGTGGGAGTGTGCACACACACCCCACCCATCCCGCTAGGTGTTCACATCCCCCACCCACCGTTTCAGACCACTCGACTGCACACCACTTACCTTGAAAATACAGGCCAAAACCCAGTGTTCCCGCTGCGTCGCTCTGAACCTGCAATTCCACCTCCAACAGGAATTTCTGTCTCCACAGGCTGACCCCATTGAAACCCTGAAGGAAGGCCTGCCATATCGCTAGGTCCTCCTTGATTTCGTTAGTTACCCTCATGTGATAGTGGGGGGCGCTGCTGGCCGGCACCATGGCATAGAACCAGGCCAAGAAGGCCCGGCCCGGCGCCACCACACGACATGCGAAATTCAGTTTCACAATCAGGCTCTGTAAATCCCTAACCATGATCTTTTTTCTCTATATAATTATACAGTTGCCAATTTCCTGCTGCATGTCCCTCAGCTTCACCCCGGGGAGGCGTGACTCACCTGCGACTGTATCCAACTCAATTCCAAGGAAAGTGAGAATCATGGTTGGTCCTACCGTAGCTCTCCTATGCACCGTCCTCCACGTGCGTCTGGAGCGTCCTGGGGAGAAAGCCAAGATGGCGGACTGCCACGTCTCACATCGCGAGATCCGCGGTGCGGCCCACGTGGTCCCCCGTTAGCCTATTCCTTGGCTAGGGGGCGGGGCAAGTCACACTCTCTCCGAATGCTGTTCCCCGCCGCTGACGGGGGTAGGCGAGAGCGTGCATTTTCAGCAGCGCCTTTGCTACTGCAGTTCTCTGCTGTTTCTTACGATATCTGAGCTGCCTCATTTCATTCTGTTTCGACCTCACTTGAGTATTCCTTCTGGGCTCATTCACTTCTTCATTTACAGTTTCTGAAAAGAAAAAAAAAGGTGAGGAGACATTACTTTATTTTTTACAGAACTTTTTTCCATTGGTGAAAAATATGAAATAGAGTAATTAACAGTTAACAAAAATAAATAAATAATTCCTAACCTTCCTCCTCAGACAGCTCATTTGGTGCTGGCATTTCATTGGGTTGCAGATCCAACCCAGCAGCATGATCAGCATCAGCAGCACACAGCTGATGATAGGATCTCTCATCATCAGATGCATCTTCTTCAGTAAACAAAGCTGGAGTCCCAATTTGAGTTAAATCATTGTCAGCAGTGGGAATGACAATTTCAATTTCCTCAAACAATCCATCCTCAAGTTCTTCCTCAAAGGGTATTTTCAGACGTTACGCTGGCCGTTGGCCCCATACTGGGACCACCGGCTTCGTTCCCCGCCGGGGTCACCCCATAACGGCACAACAGACGTGCCAGGGGGATCCCGGTGGGGAAAGTGGGAGGGGCCGGGGTCACGCGCCGCAACGTGCGGCCACACGGCCCCGCCCCCTCCACGCACCCCGCCACCCACCCTCCGAGGAGACGGGCGGGCGGCGGGGCCAATGCGGCCGCCGCGGCCGGCCGAACGTGCCACGGCCCGGGATCCAGCCGGGAATCCAGGGCCGTGGCACGCGGCCAGACGTGACTTTTCCTTGGTCACGGCCCGGGGTCCGTTTGACCACGCTTCCCGGGACCTTCCCCCGGCTAGCCCGGGAAGCGTGGTTCAAACGAACCCCATGTGGGGATTGACCGTGGCCAACATCTGGCGAGCCACGAACAGACGTACGGGACACGGTGACCACAGGTGGGTATTCACCATGGTTCACCGTGTTCACGTAACATCTGAAATCACCCAAAGTCATCCAGTCTACGTCCCCCACAATGAATAACTTTATTACCACATACTATTGGACACATAACCTCTCCAGCCAAATGCAAAAATTGATCATGCCTCTCTTCAAACTCCCAGAAGAGTCTGGAGTTACCAGATTTTTTATTATGGAGCTTGATATTTTTGTATTTGGCACACAGCTGCTTTGCTGTTGAATGCAGCTGCTTCGGTATCCTATGAAATCCCTGTTTCTCCATAGTCTTAGCCAGATCAAAAAATATATGTAAGTTCCTATATGGATTTCCAAGCTGAAGTTGAACTTCATTCTCGCCTTCATTCATACATCATTCATACATCATTCATACATCAATAAATGCATTCGTTTCAATTTTGTTCCACTGAGGAGCACGTTTTCTACTGGTATTCCCTCTTTCAGAAATTGCTGCTCAAGGAAAAAGAAATGTCAATTGAGAAGCAAATAAATTACAAAGTATATATATATATTTTAAAAACCCTTGACTTGTTAAACTACAGAAAACAAACTGTTCACTCAGTCATCTTTAAAACAAAACAAACTAACAAACAAAAAGCAACCCTATGATAAAACGTTTAAGGAACATGAGGGGAAAATAAGAATTTTTTTAAAAAATAAAGCACAAAAAGCTATAAGGAACCTATAAGGCAACAGGTATTAAAAGAAAAAACCACCTACGAGGCAAAATTCAACCACCACATAATACATGAGACAAAAAATAAATTTTTTTTAAAAAAACCCAGAAAACTATCAACAGAAAATATATTTAAAAAACTAAGAACTCTTCTGTCAAAACAACCAACTCCTACTGATAAACTGTCATGGAGGAAATATTAGGATTAACTGAGGTAAAGAGTAACAAAGTGAGTTCCCTGATGAAATTGAAAATGCCTGTCAATTTCAATTCAAAGCACTGATACTCAGCAGCGCTTTGACTTGAAAGCTATTCCCACCCAAGGCACAAACCATTGCGAGAATTGCAAAACGAATCTATTCTCAAAGCGGAAGTAACAGAAAACCTTTCTAGTCAACTCTCTATCATACACGCCGCTCGAGGCAGCAAGCACCTTCACGTGCGACAGACATTTAAACAAGAAGGCTACATTTAAACAGCAGGATCTAGATAAGAGGTGCATCCAGATAAGAGGTACATTTTTGAGGTTTAACTGACACCTGTCTTGCAGGCCATTTGACACGGCAGTGCATTTAAACGAGCGCAAAACACATGCCATATTCATCCCTAAGCAGTAGGGGCGGGAAACCGGTAAAATCCGGTATCCGATAATGCCGGTACTGGGCATACCGGCATTATCGGATTCGACCCGGTAATCCGGTCCGGGGTACCGGATTCCGGGTACCGGATTTTTTTACATTGCAGCCATTTAAAAATGGCTGCAATGTAAAAACTTCAAGCCCCAAGTTAAAAAAAACAAACCCTCCCCGAGTCCAGGCTGCGCGGGTGGAAGGGGGGACACCCCCCACCCACCCTGCCCAGCCTGGATTTTTGTTTAAAAAAAGACCCAGAGGCGAGCCCACCCCCCAGCACCAGCGGCCGCGGCGTCCCCGCAGCCGCCGGTAAGTATGACCCGATCCCTGGGGGGGGTGTTTAACCCCCCCCCACCCCCCAGGGATCACCCCTACTAAAGTGCATAGCTTGCGCTTACCTTGCGGAGCTGCGGCGGCGGCGGGCGGTCCGGCGGCCTCAGCGCCGGCTGTGGCTGCCGGCGTCAGAGACGCTCTAGGCCTTCCGGGGAAACCCGGAAGTTCCCCGGAAGGCCTAGAGCGTCTCTGACGCCGGCAGCCACAGCCGGCGCTGAGGCCGCCGGACCGCCCGCCGCCGCCGCCGGAGCTCCGCAAGGTAAGCGCACTGAACTTTAGTAGGGGTGATCCCTGGGGGGTTGGGGGGGTGTTAAACACCCCCCCCAGGGATCGGGTCATACTTACCGGCGGCTGCGGGGACGCCGCGGCCGCTGGTGCTGGGGGGTGGGCTCGCCTCTCAGTCTGTTTTTAAACAAAAATCCAGGCTGGGCAGGGTGGGTGGGGGGTGTCCCCCCTTCCACCCGCGCAGCCTGGGAGGGGGAGGGGGAAGGAATTCATTTATTTCATTGAGTTCAATGGGGACACAGCGCCCCATTGAACTCAATGAAATAAATCCGGTACCGGTATACCAGATTTAATCCGGGAATCCGGTTTTTACAGAACCGGTAACCGGTAAATCCGGTAGCCGGTAATGGGCCCAGGGTCCCACCTCTACTAAGCAGCAAGAAGCAGCGGGGTCAGATTACATGTAAGGCCCACATCAGAGCCTCCAACAAAACTCCAACAAAACCATCAACGTTGATGGTTCCATCCACTTCGAGAGACTTGACGTCTGAGGGAAAAACACAGGTATCTGCACCTACAGTAGCTTCCCTGGTGACTCCAGAGCCTCCTCAGCCTGCAAAATGATCTCCAATTGTGCTGAAAGTACCAAGTGCAATCCTAAAGAAAGAGACAGAAATTAAAATTGAAGCAAGGAGATTTGGCTGCACCTGCACGGAAAGCACAAAGGAAGAGTACAAGGGTTGCTTCCTCATCTTCAGATGAGGAAGTGATGCAGAAGCCTGCTCTGCATAGAGGTTTCCCTCTCACACCATCACCATCACATCCAGTACAATCATATGTTATTTCACCAGAATGAAATAGAGGAGGGCATGGTTCCACTGATGAAAAACCAGCTAGCTTCTCTCCAGCCGCCTCAAACTATGTGGCCAGTAAGTTTACATCATTCTGTGCTACAAAATCCCTCACAGTGGCCAGCACCAGGTTACACTCCACCTGGAAGGCTACCACCTGCTCAATTTTATTCACCTCCATGGAGACAAGGTACCATGCTTGTACCATGTTAAGCCTTGATCAGTCATTCATTGTTCCTCCCACTTGTTACCTCTGTGCATTGACTAAGGTCAACTCCATTGGAATACCACAATTGAAACAGGATAGTGCCTGCCGATTTGATGAAGAAGGTCTGATTACTGCAAATACAGACTAGGTTTTAGACAAGCTAAACAGAAGCAAAAGCCACAGCTTTCTCAATGGGGATGGTACAGAGGGGCAGGCCTTGTCTATCAGGGCAGCAGCGATAACAACATGATTCTATATATGGCACATTCTATAGAACTTCCTAATATTTTCATTACTCAAGCAGATATGACCTCAATACATTACTTACCCTTATGGCAGAACCAGGTCTTGAAACCCTGGCCACGGCTGGTTCTTGCCCATGGCGCCACCACCTGGTCGTGCATTGGTGAAGGGTTTCTAGTGTTTCTCCCCTTGTGTTGTCTTTCATGCCATGCCCATCCACCTTGCTCATTGGCCCCCACTTGCATATGAGGAAGGAAACTGGCAGAGTATCTACTTCAGCCTGCACCTTCTCAATTCTGCTGACTCCCTGGGTCCTGTATTCCAGGTTGTATTGTTCTGTCTATCAGCTCTTTCCAATGTTAATGATTTATGTGCATTTTTATTATCGGAATTATTTGGCATGCGCATTATAGTGCACTACCCACCTTTCCCACATGTACCTTTCGCATGTCCAAAAACTGCATGTTTTAAAAATGCATGAAAATTGCATTCACACTGGTCATTTTATCCACATGATTCTTGAGCTTTCCTCTTCATTTTTCATCGTCCCTGGAACAAACCCCTCCACTTTCCCCTTAATTTTTCCCGTCTGCTTCTGAAGTTTCTCACAACCTCCCCACCCCCGGAAGTTTGTGGTTAGGAGAACAGTGTTAGTGAAGGTGTGAGGGAGAGGTTACGGATTCTGGAGAGAGAACTTTACCGGAGATCAGGAAGAGAAACTCATGGAGTGAGGTTCAGTGAATGAGGTTGTTTTGTTGTGAAGCACTAAGCTCGCGAACCTGTGATATGAAGCAGGGCAGGCTCCAGCCTCCGTCAACCTCAGCAGGGGTTGACAGAGGGCTGCTCCCTGCTACAGTGTGAATGTACATAAGAATATAAGAAGTGCCATACTGGGTCAGACCAATGGTCCATCTAACCCAGCATCCTGTCTCCGACAGTGGCCAATCACGGTGGCTTGGGAGAAGCACCCAACAGGTCACAATCGGGAATCCATTCCCTGTTGTTTTCCCCCAGCTCCCATCATGTTCCCTGATCCTACAAATCATACAAATAAAAGGATGAGGATGATGACTGATGATTGATCCAGTCTGGCTAATAGCTTTTAATGGACCTATCTTCCAGAAACTTATCCAAACCTCTTTTAAACTCAGCTATAGTACTGGCCCTTACCACAGCCTCTGGCAGTAGATTCCACAACCCAATTATACGCTGAGTGAAAAAATATTTTCTTTTATTTGTTTTAAACTTGCCACCCATGAGTTTCATGGAGTGTCCCCTAGTTCTAGTACTAGCTGAGAGGGTAAATAACTGCTCCTTGTTTATTAGTTCCACACCACTCATGATTTTATAGACCTCTATCATATCTCCTCTCAGTCGTCTCTTCTCCAAACTGAAGAGCCCCAACCTACCAAGCCTCTCCTCATACGGGAGCCCTTCCATGCCCTTGATAATTTTTGTTGCCCTTCTCTGTACCTTTTCTAGTTCAGCTATGTCTTTTTTGAGATGGGGCGACCAGAACTGCACACAATATTTGAGGTGCGGTCGCACCATTGATTTGTATAGCGGCATTATGACATCCTTGTTTTATTCTCTATCCCCTTCAGAATAATTCCTAACATTCTGTTTGCTTTTTTGACTGCTGCTGCACACTGTGCTGTGGATTTCATTGTATTGTCCACAATCACCCCCAGATCCTTTTCCTGAGTGGTAACTCCTAGCTTAATACCCAGCATTGTGTATGCATGGTTTGGATTATTTTTCCCTACATGCATCACTTTGCACTTATCCACATTAAATCTCATTTGCGAATTAGATGCCCAGGCATCCAGTGTCGTAAGATCCTGTTGCAGTTCCTCACAGTCTGCTCGTGTTTTAACTACCTTGAATACATAGGTGTCGTCTGCAGATTTGATCACTTCACTCTTAACACCCTTTTCCAAATCATAATTAATGAATATATTAAACAGCACCGGCGCCAATACAGATCCCTGAGGCACACCACTTTTTACATCTCTCCAGTGTGAAAACTGACCATTTAGTCCTACCCTTTGCTTTCTAACTTTTAACCAGTTTCTGATCCATACTAAGACACTATCTCCTATCACATGAATTTTTAATTTTTTCAAGAGTCTCTCATGAGGGACCTTATCAAAGGCTTTCTGGAAATCCAGGTACACTATATCTACTGGGTTTCCCTTGTCCACATGCTTATTTACACCCTCAAAGAATTCCAACAGGTTAGTGAGGCATGACTTACCTTTACTAAATCCATGTTGACTCCTCCCCATTAAGCCCTGTTTGTCAACATGCCCTGTAATTCTGTCTTTAATGATGGTTTCCACCATTTTGCCCGGCACAGACGTCAAGCTTACTGGTCTCTAGTTTCCAGGATCGCCTCTGGATCCCTTTTTAAATATTGGGGTTACATTCGCCACCCTCCAGTCCTCGGGTACAGTGGCAGATTTTAGTGATAGGTTACAAATTACTAACAGTAGGTCTACAATTTCCTGGGATTATAAACCCTGTTATTATAAGGGACCCTGCTTATCCCCTTCTGCCATGGCTGCTCAAATCTTATCCAAAGAGCCAGAATCCTCTACAGAGTATTACAATAACACCTTAAGATGTCACCAGGTGGTGGAGCGATATTTTGGTCATCTAAAGACAAGATGGAGAAGCCTGAGAGGAACTGTAGAAATGTGACCACAGCATGCCACAGTGATGGTTGTGGCATGCTGTGTGTGCGAGACTGGTGGGACAGCACACCCCCTTTATATTCCTGATGTGGCCATGGTGGTTCCTCACCCTGGAATCATAGTACGGAATGCATACTGCTCCTTCCTGCAACGTTTGCGTGCGGGGAGCACCCTCGGAAACTTGCCCTGTATTAATGTGGGTATTACTTGGGGGAAAGACTCTGATCCTCAAATTTCTTGGGTGGGACCTGAAGCTCATACTAGAAGAAATAGGCTCATTTCAAATTTTTTACTGATGTTCCATCAAAAAAACCTTTATTTCAAATGTAGTAATGATGTATATGGTTTTCCTTAAGGAAAAAATATTATCTTGTGCAGTTGTTTTATACATTTTGGGGATAGATTCATTTTCTAAATTCTTAACTTAATACTGTTAATTAGTTGTTGTTATAAGGCACATAGATGTTCTGCATAAAATCCAGACTTTAAAACATTCAGCCTATAGTGATTTGTTATGATTTTATATAAATACTGCAGGAGTCAAAGTACACCAAAGCATGTGGAACATTTAAATCCAGACAGTCTGTAATAACTATAGAGAGCTACAAATGATTCAATTCATTACAGAGTCATACTATTCCTCTTATGCGGGAGCAACTATGGAGGAAAACCACATTAATGTTTAGGTAACAGAAGGATTTGTTGCTATTTTAATTAATGTCCACATTTGTCAGATCCCGCCGCGAGTTCCGGTGGGGGCGGGGCCGGGGCCAGTGACCGCTTCATGGCCGCAGCAGGGCTCCATGCCCCAGCAACACAACAGGAGGCTGGGCCTGCAGGGCCGGCAGAGCCTCGCCTGCGCACAGCCATCACCAACGTAGGGAATGCCCCTCAAGACACCCAGATGGGGCGTGGTGAGGCGGGGCCGCTGATTGTGCTCCGCCGTTCAGTGCGCCTGCACACACGGAGGGGCGGGGCTAGCCCAGCATAAAAGGGAGCCGGCAGCAGGGAAGGCTGCCAGTGATCAGCGCTGTTGTGGGAAACTGGTCCAACCTTGTGAAAGTATCAGAGAGAGAGAAGCTTGCGGAGAGTGTGTGCGACCGAGGTTTGTGGTGACTTGTGTGCAAGGGTGTGTGTGTGGTGGATGTGTGCTGTATCTGTTGAAGCCTTATCTATTACCCCTCTTGAGTCTGGGCCCTTCCTGAGATAACTTCCCTTGTGAGAGTGTGCTACCTGTGAACCCCTCCCTTCCTCCCTTCCTGGTCTGGATCCCTTATCCCTCACCTGTGCACTGAGTTCCCCCTGGAGTGACGTTAGTGAGGGCATGTGTTTCTATGGATGGTGTGGGTTGCACGGGTGTGTGTGTTTCATTGTGGTTCCGTGTGAGGAACTGGAAAGAGAGTGGAAGGGCTCCACTCTCAGGACAGCTGGTTCATCCCCCTATGGTGATCTGGCCCCATCCCATTCAGGATTATTAGGGTCACACAAGATCCTGATGGGTTACTTTTCCCACGCTAGAGTGTCGAGCCCGGGTGTGACCGTACCTGTGACTTTCCTTCCCCCTTCCTTTTCCTTTATCCTACCCCAACCTAACAACATTAGAGAGAGAGCTTATTTTCTCACCCATCGTCAAGTAACCTCCACCTTAATTATTATTGGGGCTTCAATGGAGACTCAAAATCAGACTTTTCCCCCACAGCCTAATTAAAGTTCCCTTACATTATGGTTTCCATGGGTAGCTGCATCAGTGGAAGAAGCTAGTCATTAGTGTACCTGGTGGTTCGTCAGGCTAAAGCATGCCAGTTGAGCTCACTTCCTGATCTTTCCAGGATTTCAATAGCCTACTTCTATGGTGCAATGAATCAGGCTAAACAATTACCTGCATGTGGGGAGCACATACATCCCACATGTAGCTGGTACAACGTCCCCAACACCATGGATGATGACTATGATGGGTGATGGTGTTTTGTGGTCCTTCAAATGTCCCCCCTTCTTCTCACTGGCTGTGAGTCAAATTTCAGAAACATTTGCATTGTAGCAACCTCTGCTGAACATTAAATAATGCACATGGGATACAACCTGCACATTTTGAAAGGATAAAATTCCTTTTTGCTTTCTTGTCCAGATAATGCTGTGTTCAAATAAGTCGGCAAGAAATTGGCAAAGACTACAAAACCGTTGTACATTATGCTTTCATACCAATGGAAGGGATAGTTTTTTCCTTTGAAAATGTTATCTGCTTCCTGCTTACATAGTTGTCTGCAGTTGGTTTATTGGTTAATGAGGCTGACAGTCATACCTATGGAAAGGGAAGGGAAGGTTTCCAATTTCAAGTTGGTCTCTTCTCCTTCTCCTTCTTCTCCTTCTCCTCTTTTTGGAAGAACAGCAGAAATTCAGATCCCATTTTTGAAAGCCAAGTTGAAAGCCAAGTTGCTTTTCCTGTCTGTTGTAAGCTGGGAAGGTCATAGTAATGGGCAGTAAGGCAGCTTAAGCCTTATTTGAATTGGTTTGAACCTTTGAGCTACTGTGATTATACACCTGTTTCTAATTTAGGTCTTTGACCAGTGAATTTTTCTTCTCCCGCCCCCCTTCCCCTGAGGAAGCTGTTCCTGATAGTGAAACGTTGGGATTGCAGGCTGAACTGGAAAGCACAACTACAAAAGACCAGCCTTGAGCCCCTTCAGAGAATTTGGGAGCATTTTTGCAACAGAGAATGGACTTTTCGCCTGATTTTTCCACTCTTCCTCCAGCCATTATTGTGACTGAGACTGTTGATTCTGTATGGTTCATAGATCATTAAATGTATTGTATCTTACAGCTTTACCCTGGGATTGCAGTTTTTTGTCTGTCTAGCCTTCATTGGCTGCCATGGCTGCCCATCAGCTGGGGGCGTGTCACTGCACACAGCATGGGGGGGTGGGGCTGGGCAGACACACATCCGTGCATCTTCCTGCCCCCCTCCTTGGCTGACATCATGTTAGTTTGACAGCTGGGCCCAATCCTGAAAAGAGTAACAGCTCCCACCATCGCCCAGATACGGGTGTGGCAGCGGTGGACGCCGTCATTTCTGAAGGCACCCTTATTCACCCAAATGAGAGGTTGTATGCAGTACCCAGGGGTAGAGCATTTACATTTCATCATGGTTTCTGAGGCCAAGTCAATCCAAACAACAGACACAGACAGGTGTGAGGTAAAATATGTGCTAGAAAAATGCAACAAAACCTTCTACAAACATAGCTTACTTTAAAGTGGAAGATGTTTATACATTGGCTGTCTACATAAGAAATTACATCAGAAAATATACGTATAAACATATTTTGACAAAGCTTTTAGAATTAGCATTAAAGGTTTAGGACTTTCTTCTTTAAGGGTTTATTTATCAGCAATTTCTAGGGTTAGTACGTTGATAGATGGGTTTTCCTGTTTTCACACAGTGAAACAGTTCTTAAAAGGTATTTAAAATGTTTTCCCAAAAGTAAAAGTTCCATTAAATACTTTCGAATTTGGTTTTAAATGCATTAAAACATTTTGAACCAGCCGCAGAATTGTCATTAAAACAACTTACATTAAAGACACTTTTCCTAATAGCCATTTCTTCTATTAGACATACCAGTGAATTAGCAGCAATTATAATGTTTCCATATATGAGATTTCATAATGACAAGGTAGTTATCATACTAAACCCTGCATTTCTCCCTAAAAAGATTTCAGATTTTCATTTGCAACAACAAATGAGTTTGTAAATATTTTCTCCAAAACCACATACTATAAAGGGAATGAAAAGATGGCCCACACTTGATATCAAGAGAGCATTGCTTTATTATTTAAAAAAGAATATCATCCATCTGGAGAACTCCATGTTCTTTTTCTGAGGGATCATTCAGAAACAAAGTATCATCACAGTCACTGTAACAGTCGCTGTTGTTATATCGATAACAAAAACTAAAATTGTTGTTTTTGTTTTAGTTATTGAAACAACAAAAATGATAACAAATATTAACAAAATCAATAACGATAACAAAAGTTGTTATTGATTGCATTATTGCCTAGCAACCTGGCAGTGTTTTTTGGAGGGAAATGTGGAGAGGGGAGGAGGGAGCAGACATCTCGGAGCCAGAAACAGTACTGAACTTTTGAACTGGGAGGGGAAGGACCTGATGGTTGTATATCTGGCCAATGAGCAGCAAAAGCAGGTCCCAGCAGTGAGTTGAATGGCACCCTGTGATTCCTCAATGCCTCTGCTTCCCAGAACCAATCAGAAGGGATCTGAGGGAGAGCACTGCAACCCTTTACATTGTAGGGCTGGGCTGCTTCACTCTGTGTTAGCTCTCTTGCTTGTCAGGGTGTGTTTGCAGAAGCTGCTGGTGCTTGCACTAGAAATCCTCCCATATATATATCTCCCTTATTCCGTTCCCTACAACCCAATCCTTATTCCTTAGGTACACAGAGAGAGAGAGAGAGAGAGAGAGGGAGAGAGATCTAAGTTTTCTTTTTCCCTTTCGCTGTTTGTGTCCCCCTGTCCATATACTATATATAGATATTAGTTGTATATATATAGAGAGAGATTAAATATTTAGATACTAGGCTGTTTTTTTATATATATTAGGATTATAGGATAGGAATATATTGTATTATACATAGGTTAGGTTTAGCTTAGATTCTGTATATATTATATAAACAAAACTACTTATTGTGTACAGAATATATTATTGTGTGCAGGTCTTTCTGTATCACAATGAGAAGGGGAAGGAGTTCCACTTCTGACAATAATTCTTCACTGGTGCACAAAATCGATACCAATACCAATAACGATACCAAAAACAAAATCTTATTTGAAACTGGTACTGATAATGACAATGATAACGAAAAATGACATTTCGTTATTAACAAAAATGACACATTTTAATAATGAAAATGATAACCAAAAATGAAAAATGACATGGGGTTCTAGTACTACACACCCATAACTTTTAGGATCCAGCCTGCAAGAAGCCAGCCCACACAGGATTTTTGCCTTTTTCTGCTTTATTCTGCCTTCTCCAATATACATCTATCTACAGAGTCCATACAGTCCTGGGCACTTTCCACTCAGACTCCTCCAATATCTGGTAGTGGGGTGTTTCCTGACCAGATAGCATCCTTTCTGGAGCAAGGATTCCTTCCTCATCTCTGGCCAGGCAGAGTCCTTCCTGGGACTAGGTTCTTGGCCCCCTAGCTGCTGGACTAACTTAGCACTATGAGACAGAGCCCTCCCTGGCTCCAGCCTCTGTCTTTTTCCTTAAAGCACCAGGCTCCTTTTTAGAATTTCGGTCTGGCTCAGTCACACCCATCCCAGATGTCCCCATTCAGGCCCTAAGTTTGCCTAGCTACCAAGTTTTCCATTAGCTCCTAGAGCAGGCTTTCTCAATCCATTGCTCATGAGTACTCAGGTCCTCACTTGAGTTGAGACAATGCTCATGAGATTGGCATGGTGCTTGCAAGTACCAGACCCCCAGGTCACATGCAGTGCCCCAAGTAAAACATGGCTCTGGCGTGCAAGCCAATCAGAAGGAAATTCCACAGGAAATTCCCCTCTGATTGGATCTAACACACCAACTTTCCAGTGCATGCAAGTCAATCAGAAAGAAATTCTATGGGGAATTCCCCTCTGATTGGCTTTCGCGTGCCTCCTTTTCTGTGATCAGACTAGTCATCCTTTAGACATACTGACCTGATCGCAGAGGGGAATCAGGGAGGGGCTGCACAGCATGATGTGCGTCTGGTTCACCCCGCCCCCCCACACTTCCATGGCCGGTCGCCCTCGGGGAGACAGGCGGGTGCAGTGGCCAATCAGACCGCTGCACCCAATCCCGTCCCGTGGTTGGGATCTGATTCCAGGATGGGGCTGGGTAACAGTCGTTACCTGCGGCCATTCCCAGCCCCGTCCCAGATCGTGGCCAACCTAACCACGGTTCTGGAGGTGAGGCCGGCCTCACCTCCAGAACTGTGGTTAGCTTTGAACCCCACCAGAATTCACCATGGTGAACCTCTGGCGGGGCCAAAACAGACATGCATGGGATCATAGCCACCATCCTGAATCCACTGTAATTCAGGGTGGTTGACTGTGATCTCGTAACATCTGAAATTACCCTTGGTTGGGCCTCATCCACCTAATATACAATTTTGGCACTATAAGTTAAAAAGAGGAGTTAGCTATTAACCATGACAAAACTAAAGTTATGGTGTTCTCGTCCAGATTCAAGCAATATGGGTGGTTTTTGAACAGTTGTAAACTAGAATAAGTACATAATTTTAAATGTTTAGAAACTGTATTTTCCTCTACAGGGTCATGGGGCCCACATATCCATTTTATTAGACAGTGTGCCACCTCTTCTACATTATCCTTGAGGCAGTTTTTCCATTCTAGATGAGGTTGCTTAGTCAAACATGCTGTAAAGATATTTGAGGCTAAGGTATTGACCCAAATGTGCTATGGTGTACAGGTTTGGGGGCTCTTCAGTTTCTGCCTCATTGGAGACAATACAAAACCAATGATTGAGGACCTTGTTGGGTGTGCCAAAGGCAATCGCTTTGTCAGTGCTGCACCTGGAAACAGGAACTAGAACGATTACCTCTAGGATCACTTTGTGCCTACTGGTCTATAGGTTGAAGGTTTTTCAGCAACCAGCTACATCCCTCCAGCTGCATCCCTCCCTCCCTCCATAAGCTTTATCTTGTTGAAAAGATAGAACATCTATCCCCATAGTAGGGATTCCTGGATGGTTTGTGTAATTGACAGTATTAGGCGGCTGGGCTTTTCCATCCATTATTTGCTATCTATTTCAACCAGAGGCAATTAAAGCAACAGTCCAGAAATATTGGGTTGCAGACCTCTAGAGTTACTGATGTTGTTTCTAGAGTTTCCCCTTGGCATACTTATTGGATGCCTGGGCCTGACAGACCTAGTTACGTGTTGACCTATACGTAGGAAGGCCTTCACTGTGCTTAGGCTGCAAACCATGCCTACAGTGGTTACATTAGGATGATATGAAGTGAGGTAAGCCATTCAGAACGGCTGTGTGTTTGTGGCAATTACTTGCTGTTTTGCCCTCTATTTGCTGGAGTTTGTGTGAAGATGTTGAAGGTGTTGAATTTAAATAGCAATTGGCCCACCATTTGTCAATTAATCTTTCTATTAAAAGACACCAATGCTAGCGTGACCTCGTTGCTGCTTTTGCAGTTTCAGCAGCCAAACTGAGGGCCCAATTTGTGAGGTCCTCTCAAGTGAGGGAAGAGCCTAGTGTAATTATGTTATTTTATTGGGGGCTTATTCTATATGGGGACAGGGTGTTTCAATTTTTGTATGACTTATGCATTGTATCTTTTAGTAGTATGACATGGCCTGAACTTGAAGGCTGGGACTACTGCAATGTCCTCTACATGGGGCTGCCCATGGCAACAGTCCAGAGACCGCAGCTAATGCAGAATGCAGCAGCTTGTCTCCTGACAGGGGCGAGCCAATATGACCATATTACACCGGTCCTTCAAACTCTGCACTGGCTACTATAGTCTTCTGGGTCCGATTTGAGGTACTGGTTTTGACCTATAAAGCCCTAAATGGTCTGGGTCCCACCTACCTGAGGGATCACCTCATTCCTCAGGTGCTGAGGCAACCTCTGCGGGCAGCTGAGGATGCCCTCCTGGAGGTTCCATTTGCAGAAAGGTGGTTACTATGAGGAGGGCTTTCTAGGTGGCTGCTCCATTGCTATGGAACTCTCTCTCAGTAGACATTCACCTCTACCCAGATTTGCTCACCTTCCGGCAGCAGTATAAGACTTGGATGTTCCACCAGGCATTTGGAGGAGGAGTTGGGTGAGGGGAGGGAGTGGGGGGTTATATGCAGTCTTTGGGGCAGTCGTCAGAGGGTTTAGGGTGAGGTGTCATCAATATGCTGATCAAACCCAGCTATACCTCACTTTTATATCTGACGCAGGCCCTGCAGTCTCGGTGCTTACCCAGTGTTTGTCACCTGTCAAGAACTGAATGAGGGAAAGCCATCTGAAGTTGAATCATGACAAGACAGAGGTGATGGTGGTGGGTAAAACCAGAGATGTGATGGCCCCCACCACTGATGGGGTTCGTCCCCCCCCCCCGGTGTTTCAGGTCCATAGTCTGGGGGTGTTCCTGGATCCGCAGCTCCACCTGGATGTCCAGGTGGTGGCTGTGGCGAAAGGTGAATTTTTCTAATTACATCTGGTGCGATGGCTTAAGCCATGTGTCTCAGACATGGACCTTGCCACCATCACACATGCTTTTGTTACCTCAAGATTGGATTACTGTAATGTGCTCTACGTGGGGCTACCCTTGGTGATGGTCCAGAGACTGCAGCTGGTGCAGAACATGTGTGGGGGTCCTAAAGGGTTCAGCACAACCTGGTGCAAAGCTACAAGACCAGACAGGTCTATGAAGTCATTGCCCAGGATATGCAGCAGCAGGGGTACAATAGGAATGTAACCCAATGCATGCATCAGGCAAAGGACTTGAGGTTCGGATATAAATATATCAGGGACAATAATCTCAAGTCCGGCTGGGCCATGCACACAGCTGAGTTCCAGGAGGAGTTGGACAAGTTCCTCTGCATGGATGGGGACATCGTGGCCTCCCGCACACACGGCCGCGCCTTCACCAGGGGCAGGCACAGGCGCAGGGCCACCACACAGCCCCCTCTGACAGACCCCACGGATCAGGGGGGCAGGTGCCCCTGGTGAGGCCAGCCAGGAAGCAGGAGGGGACAGCCCCGTCCCACAGGGGGAGGAGGAGACCCAGGGATTTGAGCACCAACCTATTGCACACTCTGCATGCCCCCAAGACCCACAGGCCAACCGGCCACAGGGACAGGGGGCACATGCAGAGCCAGCGGAGACCCGGGATGGCCCCCAGGAAGCAGAGGAACTGGATCCAGGTATGCATGCCCCAGCAAGGCTGGGGGGTGGGTAGGTTGGGGAATGGCCTGGACGGAAGCACTGAGGCCTGGGCCGGGGGCCGGCAAACTCTCACAGTAACGCATCCCATTGCAGCACAAGGCAGCCTGGAGGTGCACAAGGTGGAGGTTGCAGTGGAGGAGGAGGGGGAGGGGGGGCAGGCAGCTCCCCCACCACTAGGTGGGCAAACCTCCACGAAGGGGCACATGGGCCAAGGGGCCATGGGGGGCAGGTGTGGTGGGGGCAGGGGTACAGGGGGGTGAGCACCTGGGGGCCTGCAACCAGCAATTGGCAGGGCCCACCAGGGGCTGGGCAGAGGGGGGCAGGTGGGAGGGCATGCCACAACAGGGCGAGGCAGGGGGACCCCACAGGGGGGAGAGAGGGGAGCCGCCGCACTATGGGGGCCATCCCACCAGGCACCCAGGGTCCGGCGCTGGCAGGCAGTGGGGCACACAGGCCAGATGCCCTAACAATGTGTCCAAACTCCCGTTGACAGACCAGGCACACGCACGCGTGAGGGGAGCAGCTGCCGGCAGCGTGAAGCGGAACAGGGGGAGGCGGGCCAGGAACTGGTGCTGGAGGGAAGATCTCAGCAGGGAGCTGCTGGCGGAATCACAGCGGTTAGCCATGGTGGACTCCCGGGAGCTTGCGCTCACCAGGGAGCTCATCAGAGGGGAGGGGGAAAGGGACCGGGAGATCCTGGCTTCAATGAATGAATGAATAGCTTTATTTGCCGTAACTGTACAGTTATTGGCGTAAATAACAACACAAACAAAAAATAATGAACAAAGTTAGTTAAAACATCACACTCTGTTCTCCATTATAAACCTGAATTGAAAACAATACACCTGGGAATAATACCCTTAAATGCATACTAACAAATTCAACTTTTGCCTTAAGTTCCTTCCCATAACTTCAGACGGGCCCACTCCAGAACCTATTTGACCTTCAGTCAGAGGTCCCTCCAGGATCACTCTGGGCCTCTCCAGATTTTTTAACATTCCTCACATACATTGCCAATTTACCAAAGACCGCTACTGCTAAGGTCAATTTTGAAGCTCTTGCATCTAAACATAATCTAAGACTATCAGTAAAAGGGTGGCTTACTTGGGATTCTTTAAGGGCCGCAAAAAGCTTGCCCCTTATCCCATAATGTCTAGGGCAGACCAGCAAAATATGATCATTCGTATCCAAGTTCTGTAAAGTACAATGCAAGCACATTCTTTCAGAAAATGGGATACCCAAATATCGACCCTCTAGTATGGCCGAGGGAAAAACCCCACAACGCAAACGCGCAAAAGCCCGTCTTACTGAGAAGTTGGGCCAAGCAATCAGATAGTTTGTCTCGGATAAAGATCTTGATGGTGGAATGTACTGCGGGTTAACCCTCTGGCGATGCAACATAACAGCATCTAATTGTAGTTGCTGATCCGCCAACCTTTGTTTTACCATCGCCATAGCCTGTTTAATTCCCTTGGCAGCCAAATATTCTGGGGAGAAACCCAGTCTCCCCAGAACCTCCTTGAGTTGTTTTTGCCAAGGGGAAAGTAGTCCCACCTCCTTAGCTCTCCCCAAAAGAGATTTATCCCCCTGTGGGATTAGTTCTACCCTTAACCAGAATCTCACCAAGGCCTGGAGCGCAAAAACCCTGATGGGAGAGCATCCAGTTTCTAATCTCAGGAAAATCTGGGGAGTTCCTTTTGGAACCCCCAGAATTGCCCTCAAAAAATCATTTTGAATCATTTCCAGATGTTCTAGGAAATCCAAACCCCATACTGGAAAAGCGTACAGGAGCTGCTCCACAACTTTCGCCCGAAATAAGCTAAGGGCCGGGAGTACCAACTGGCCCCCTCTACCAAAATAGAAACCTCGGATAACGCCCGTCGTCAGGCGGGCCTGGTTCTTAACCATGGACCAATGGTCACGCCAGGCGGGGGAGTTAGAGAAGGTGACTCCCAAATATTTAAATTTGTCTACCTGAGAAATCTGATGACCATCCATCATCCACTTATGGGTTTCCCCATGCTTGCGGGGGCCCACTATTAACACCTTTGTCTTCCCATGGTTAATGAGGAGGCCTTCGTTGTTACAATATTCCTCAATCGTCCTCATCGCCCGCCTCAAACCCACCAGTGACCTGGAAATAAGAACGGTATCATCCGCATAAAGCAAGGATGCTACCCCTCTGTTCCCGATCTGCGGTGGGTGAGAATCAGCCTCATCCAAGCGGGGAGGAAGATCATTAAGAAAGATGTTGAATAGGGCGGGTGCCAATAGGCAACCCTGTCTCACCCCTCTGGCAACCTCCACCCTACCTGTCAAGGCCCCCTCCCTTGTGCACCTAACCTGCAAGGAATTACCCTCATGCATACGAGTTATCAAAAATAAAAGCCTCGGCTCCATCCGCAAGGCTTCCAGCTTGGCCCACAGCCGAGCCCTGCAGATGGAGTCGAACGCCGTTCTTAGGTCCACAAAACATAAGTAGACCTTCCTCCCCTGGCCAAGAGATTTCCCCACAAGGCAGGACAGAAGCAATGCATGATCCACTGTAGAGCGACCCTTCTGGAAGCCAATTTGCTCTGGCGTGATAATGTTTTGAGAATCCAGCCATCCAAGAAGCCTCTTCAGCAATAGTCTTGAATAAAGTTTTCCAAGAATGCTCAATAAGCTAATTGGGCGGTAGTTCCCCAGGTCCCTCGGGTCCCCTTTCTTAAAGATGGGGACCACAATACTTTTGAGCCACACTTTAGGGAAAACACCAGTAGCGTTCACATGGGTGAAGATTGGAGCCAGCACCCTGGCCCACCAATCTGGGGCCTCTTTTAAATGCTCTACAGTTATTAAATCTGCCCCAGGGGCCTTACCACTTTTGAGCTGTTGGATCATTTCCCTAACCTCTTCTTTAGAAACTGGAGGCCAGTGCGGGAAGGAATCAGATTTCTTCAGGGAAAGGCCACAGGGGGGCAGCGGGGAAGCTGAAAAAATATCCCCGTAATATTTTTCCCACACCTGTGGTGACAAGACCACAGGAACCAAAGTATCTTCCCCAAAACTCACCTGACGAATAAGGCCCCAAAATTGTTTGGAGTTCCCACTCCCTGCCGCTTTCTGCAAGCACCACCATTGATGCCTCTGGAAGGCTAAACGTTTTGAAATAATTAGACGGCGATATTGTGAGCGAATGGTCAAAAAGTATATTTTATCAGGACTAGATGGGTTCAACTTTAAATGATTTGCCGCACGTCTAAATTTCAAACGTTGGGCCCTGCATTCTCCATCAAACCATGTTGGGCATCTTTTCTGTTGGGTCATAAAGCGGCCCTTGGAAATTAAACATGGATTGAGTAAATCGAGAAGCACTTCAAGGCCACTCTGGATATCTACCGTCCCGCTTATAATTGAGGAGCACAGGTTCACCATATTAGGCTCCTGCAATAATGTCAAAAACTCCTGTGCCAATTTGTCCGACCACCTAACTCTCTTATACCCCTCAACTTCCCCCACCCGGGGGTTCGGCCCTTCCCAGCGGGGAGGCGCCGGTTGGTCCTGGGAATCTGCCCAGGCTAGCTGTAATAAACAATGGGCGGTCTCCACATCAGGAGATACTTCGAGGCTCAACACCCTTGGGAACAGGGCAGTTGACACCAGGAAGTAATCAATGGTACTTGACCCCTGGAAGGAGTGGAATGTATAACACCCCACCTTATCTCCTTCTACTCTACCATTTAATAGTATAAGATCCAGATCCCCTACCAACCGCTCCATCTCCCTAGCATTCCTGTTAGATACTTTATCCTGGGATCTTCGAGGGGGGATCAAAAGAGAGTCTGTAGCTCTCACTCTGGTCCCAAGACCCTGCCACTCTCCCACTCTCGTATTAAAGTCCCCACCCACAACCAGGAAAGCAGCAGGAAACATCAGCCGTGCCACTTTGACCCTATTAATAACCTCCTCCCAGATTCCGGGGAAAGAGAACCTCGAGGTCAGAGGAGGAATATAGATGTTACCTATTAGCAACTCGTCAGCCGATGGTAGCACACAATGGTAAAGTGCGAAATATGATTTATAAAAATTTATTAATTTTACAGTTGCCTTAAAAGAATTGGAGTGAACTAAAGCTAGTCCTCCACTGGGTCTGCCTGCAGCTTCTGAGGGACTTGCCTTTAAAGAAATCACAGAGAAGCCGGCCAGCTCAATATCATGCAGTGCCCACGTTTCCTGAAGGAGGCAAACATCCTGCTCTCCCAAAAGCCGTTTAAAATCCGGGTCCCGCCATCGGGACTTCCAGCCTGAGATGTTCCACGAGGCCATCTTAAAGGCTGGCCACTGTAATTGTCAGGAGGCTTCTGGGTTAGAAGGCTTTACAGGAATACTACTGTGCCTTCCGTTTTGCCCCTCCTCCACTATAAATCCAGAGCCTGATCGAGTATTAACATGGTCTAAGGGAACAGCCCCAGGGGCCTCCAAGTTCACCAATGGAAGTCCTAAAGGGATATAATTCCTTGTCCCGTCCGTGAGCCCAAAACCTACCCCTCCTCCAGGGGGGAGGTCGGAGCTCTCCCCATAACTCAAACCACTATGGGGATTAATATCACTGCCCACCACCGTAGTTGGTAACAATGTACCATCCTGATTGCAGGCAGTCATACCTGCTTCAAAACTCTCCTCCACTGTATTGTTTCCATTCGAATTATTTGGGTGAAAGGTTTACTGATTGGATTTCAAAAGAGGGGAGGGCTCTGCAAGTTGTCTCTCCCTCTTCTTCCTAGATGTATTCCCCCCACGTGGACGCGAGTCCGCTCTCAACTTATTCAGTTGGAGACATAAATTATCCAATTGGGATAAAAGGCGAACCTGTGAAAACTCTAACTTGTTCTGGCCAGCTAGATCGATCAAGGGATCATGCTCCTGCGAGCCTAAAACCCGCTCCGCAGGCCCATGAGTAGAAATGCGCAATGCATTCATTTCTGTTTCCATAGGCGCTACTCTCTGGGAATCCTCCAGGGGCGCCGAAGCATTCCTTTGGCCCTGCTGAGAATACTGAATAGAACATACGTCCCTCGGGAGAGACGGGGCCTCACCTTGGCCTTGCGGGGGCAGATTTGAGGGGTCAAGAGGGGTAGTGTTTGGGAGTGGTAATATCCCCTCTGCACCCTGTATACGCCTCTCTCCCAGAACAGCGATATTACCTAAATTGGACTGGAATGCTCTGGAGACAAAAACTGACCTTTCCTCTAAAGTTGTCTTAATAGTCCAGATGATGGCCCAGTCCCACAGCGAGCACCTCTGGGGCAGGCGCCAGGCTGCCGCCCTCCAACGCAAGCAGCGGCACGCCTGTGATGGACTGGAGGGTCAGGCCGCATGGCTCATGGACCTCATGGGGGAGGTCATGGAGGTCCTGAGGCATGACCCCCAGTGCGACAGGCCACGTCATGGTGCAGAAGGAGGGCCGGCAGCCAACCAACAACATGGCGGCTTCTCACTGGTGCAGGTGGCCCCCTCCCGCACCTCGGCCACCCATGGTTCCCCCAGCAGCAACCCTACCCGGGCCTGGTCCATGGGGTCCCCCTCCCCCACATGCGGCAACCGGACCAGCTTGCGGGGCCGCCCATCTAGCCCACACACCCCCGTGGTCCTGCCCCCGCTGCCACCCCAACCCCTCCACCGGGCAGCGTCACCCCCACCCCAAGACCGTGCACCCCAGGATGAGCAACTACCCATGGTGGCCACCCCACCCCACAGGGAAGGCCGCAGCACCTCGGGCCCCCAGGGGTTGTGGGGTGCAACACCAGGGGGGGGACCCAATGGGAATCTGGGGAACCACACAAAGCTGGACCCTGGTAGGGAACACATTGTTGAACCCACACCGAGCACATGCAGTACACAGGATGGGGAGCAGCAGCCATTGCCAGAGGCATGTGTACCTGCTCGTTGCCACAGTACGTGACTGGGCAGGTGCCGTGATACCATGGGTGGGCCATCCCGGGGGGGCACCATCAGGGAGCACCCTATGGCACATGCCATGCTCGTGTGAGGAGTAGGGGGTTCCCTGGATGCCTATGGGGCACCCAAGTGCCCGTGCACCGACAAGGGACAGAGGTGCGTGTACACTGGGATCCCATAACCCATTCTTGCTCCTCCAAGCAGGGACCAACAGTGGAGGCTGGTGTGGAGCGGCCAGTGGAGGACAGGGAGGCCGGACCGTCTGTCCAGAGAGTACTGCAGTCAGCTGTGGCCAGGGCATGCCGAACACTGAGCCCCAGTGGTGCAACTAAGAGGGACCCCAGGACACCCAGTGGAGGGGGGCCCGGCCCAACGGCATGACGGGGGAGGTAAAATGACTAATCACAGCACGCTTCTCCCATCACAGGGCCGAGGGCATACCGCAGCACCGCTCTGCCCCCAGCCCCCCACAGCCATGGGGCACAGGGATAGGAGCACCACTGACAGTGAGGTAAGAGTGAGGGTACCCCAACAATCAAGGAAGGGAGGCCCTGCACGCCAATACCAGGAACCATCCTGAGGGAACATAGGGCAGCCAGCTGACAGCTAACTGTTACCCCCCCACCCCCCCAAGGAGAGCACCCGACACAGGAGCAGTGCACCACCAAGGAGACGGCCGAGGAGGATCTCCGTGACAGTCAGGGACCCCAGCGGTGCCCCCAGGGGGGAAAGGGGAGGGATCACCCAACAGGTGCATAAGGGGGGCTGCGGAACATATGCAAACCCCCATGTAATGCCCCTTACAGGAGACGACCAGCTCCACTTCAACCACAGCCACCGGGCGGGCCCCAAGCCGCCAAGCTGGAAGGCCCCACACACACGGTACCCAAAAGGGGGAGCCCTGGTCGAGGCAGGAGACCCGGGACTTCATACGCGTGTGGGGGGCCGAAAAGGTCCAGCATGACCTGGTGCATAGCTACAAGACCAGACAGGACAACAATCAAGGACAACAATCTCAAGTCCAGCTGTGCCATGCACACAATGGAGTTCCATGACGAACTGGACCAGTTCCTCTGCATGGACGGGGACATTATTGCCTCCCCCATACATGTCACCGCATTTGCCAGGGGCAGAAAGAAGGCGAAAACAACACACACCCCTGCCCGACCCCCCAAAGCAGGGGGAGAACACTGCCCTGGCAAGGCCAACCAGGATGCGGGAGGGTACAGCCCTGTCACACAGGAGGAGGAGGAGGAGGAGGAGGCAGCGGCCTGGGAAACCTCCGACAGTAACATCACCCTCTGCGTGCGCCCACAAAACCCACAGGGTGACTGGCCACAGGGATGGGGGGTGGACGTGGAGCGGACGGACACCTGGGATGCCCCCCAAGATGTGAAGGAATACAATCCAGGTAGGAGCATAACCATGGCCCCAGGGGGGGGAGCAAAGGCTGCGAAGCAAAGAGGGTGCCGTGAGTACTACTGCCACTACTACTGCACTGTCAGCACCTTTCAAGTATATCAACTCAGTCCCTAGGAACATAACAGCAAGAGGTCATTGAGAATACAAACAGTCATGTTCATTGCTGCTATCAGTGTCCAGGTGACTTGAGTAGAACTGAACCTTCGAGATCAGTCCTTTCAGTGTTTCCAAAAACTGTGGTAGGTGGCGTTCAACGTTCATTTTCAAGCAAATGGTACAGCAAAAGAGATTGTCTGGAGTATTCAGTCACAGCAGGATGCAGCATTTTGTTTCCTGTGCAGAATTTTAAAGAAAAGTGATGATGCAGATGCTGTTTTTACTGTCAGTGGGTATAGAAACCGGAAACATTCATTAGCGAGTGACAGGAGATTTACCAAGCATTCATCATCAAAATCCCATATAGAGTGTGTAATGCTGTGGAGAAAAAGGCAACTTAGAGACTCCAGTAATGCTGCTGTTACAACTCCACTTCGTGAGAAGCAACTCGAAAAGCACTGTTATTATATGACCAATATTCTTGATGTTATAAGGTTTCTGACTGTTAATGAACTACCATTGCAAAGTAAGCAAGACACTTGTAAGACAGGCACTTCTGTGAGACATGATTCCCAAGACCAAAGTATCTCAACTACAAATGGGACCCACACCAATTTTTATTTAGATTACAGCAGTGAAGCCAAACCAACAGGCTTATTTTTAAGGTTATTTGAATACACTTGCAAGAAAGATGCAAGATTACAAGAAATTGCTAATATTATACCTCGTAATGCTCAGTACACTTCCCTGCACACTCAGAATTTATATGCATCCAACTTTGTACAGACTTAGTTTGCCAAGAAATTGCAGGCAGACTGCCCATTCTTTACTCTGAAAGTAGATGGGAGAAGAGACAAACCTGGCCAAGAAAACTTGTCTGTTGTTGTACTGTATGGTGTATGTTCTACAGAGTTATTCAAGACCACGTGTTAGAAATGGCGCAGATCAATGATCAAACTGCACCGGGTATTGTAAATATGATCCTGAAAACATTGAGAAGTGCAGGGATTGATGAAAAACAGATTATAAACCAGTGCTACGATGGAGCTAATGTTATGTTGGGAAAACACAGAAATTGCTGCAAGATAGTGTCGGAAAAGAAATTCCCTATGTCCATTGCTTCAACCACCAACTGCATCTGGTGATAGCGCATTATTTGTCAGCAAAAAATAATGTTCAACTTCATCAATTCTTTCAAGTTTGTGATACAACTTCATAAGCCAAACATTTCAGTGAAGTATGATGGCGTTAAACTGAAATGTCTCTTGGGACAAAATTGGACAGGACATCTTGCAGCTACAGAAACTATTGTGTCAAGTTACAAGGAACTAGTACGACTTTTCAAGTTCTTCAGCAGTGACACTGAAGCCACAGGACTCTTGCTAAAAGTCACCCACCCAAGATATGTATTTCTGGTACACTTCATGAAAAGACTGTTAAATTTGTTACAGCCAGCAAACGCTGTTCTGCAGTCATTTTCAATGGATATTTCCCATGCTCTTGATGTCATTGTAACAGTTTCAGACATTTCGTCCCTGCAAAATGATGAGAGCTTTCAAAGCACTCTCGAAGAAGCGGAGTCGGGACTGAAGAGTGTAGATGAAGGACACCAGTCAGATCATGCAAATGAAATAAGACTGATGCCAAAACAGATATGTAAGCCTAGCTCTCACCTACAAAACATGCTGATGTATATCACAGGCAATGCTGTGCTGGCTGTGAACAAGAACCGTTCTACAGATTCTCAGACTTTCAAGAGAATATATTAGTGCATTTGACACAGTGAAAAGTGAAATAGCAGCTCGATTCAGCTAGAGAAATATGCACATTTCAGCTGCCGTAAAAGCTCTAAGGCTAAGGAACAGACAAAGATAGTAACTTTCTTGATCCAAACAAGCTTACACCATTAGATGAACTTTCCAGCTGCACTCCAGGAATCGAGAAACTTCAAACACACAAAAGATTTCTACTTATGAAGTCCAAGGAGATGGCAGAATCCCACAAAGCCCCAGCACTTCATGAGCTTACTAAAAAACTGTACCTATACAAGGAAGCTTTCCCAAGCATGTACACTTTGTATGCTGCAGGAGTTACCTCTGGTGCATCTACAATCATGTGTGAAAACTCATTCTCAACTTTCACACATCTGCTGACACCATACAGGTATTCAATGCTTCATCAACAAAAAGCAAACTTGGTTACCCTGGGTTTTGAAAGTGGCATAAGAACATAAGAAGTGCTATACTGGGTCAAAGCAATGGTTCATCTAGCCCAGCATCCTGTCTCTGACAGTGGCCAATCACGGTGACTTGAGAGAAACATCCAACAGGTCACAATGGGGGATCCATTCCCTGTTGTTTCCCCCCCAGCTCCTGTCATGTTCCCTGATCCTGTCTGGCTAATAGCTGCTAATGGACCTATCTTCCAGAAACTTGTCCAAACCTCTTTTAAACTCAGCTATAGTACTGGCCCTTACCACAGCCTCTGGCAGTAGATTCCACAACCCAATTATATGCTGAGTGAAAAAATATTTTCTTTTTTGTTTTAAACTTGCCACCCATGAATTTCATGGACTGTCCCGTACTTCTAGTACTAGCTGAGAGGGTAAGTAACTGCTCCTTGTTTATTAGTTCCACACCACTCATGAAAAACTCCATGCTGGTCTCCCAGGGGACAGTGACAAACAGAAAATGATAGCTCAGAGATACAATGGAGCAAGTGTGATGCATGGAGAGTATGGTAGAGTCCAGAGGAAGATAAAGAATGTACAACTGAATGCACACTTGGTTCACTGAACCTTATTATGTATGCAGCAAGCTGTCTCTCAAATCAAGTAAGGATATTCTTTCAAGATCTGTCTCTCATTCCTGCTTTCTTCACAACGGGTGATTTCAGACGTTATGGGGCCCTTTGGCCCCGTACCGAAAGCACCTGATCCATTCCCCCCCGGGAAATAGCAGACGTGCCGGGGGGATCCCGGCGGGGAATGTGGGAGGGGGCGAGGCCGCGTGGCACAACGTGCGGCCGCACGGCCCCGCCCCTCCATGCACCCCGCCGCCCGCCCTCAGAGGAGACGGGCGGGTGGCGGGGCCATTGCGGCCACCGCGTCGGGCCGGAAGCGCCATGGCCCGGGATCCCGCCGGGGATCCCGGGCCGTGGCGTGCGGCCAGATGTTACTTTTCGTTGGTCCCTGCCCGGGGTCCGTTTGACCACGCTTCCCAGGACATTCCCTCGGCTAGCCCGGGAAGCGTGGTTCAAACAGACCCCATGTGGGGATTCACCGTGGCGAACATCTGGCGGCCGCCAAACAGACGTTCAGGACACGGTGACCACAGGTGGGTATTCACCGTGGTTCACCGTGATCCCGTAACATCTGAAAACACCCTTCATCTCCAAAAAGGACTGGAGTTCTGGATAGGGTGGTGAAGAGAAGGCTCCCCAAAGCACCTAGAACATGCTGGAACTTCAGTGTGCAGACAGTCAACAGCATCTATGAGTGCACAGAGAAGATCTCATTGAGTGCTTTAACCAAAAATGAGTAGAGAGTCATGATTCCAAGACTGGTATTGAATCCAGGTCATTCATGAACATGCTGGAATCAGACAGGGAATTCCTCTACTTCTTGTCCTTGTTCCACAGAATAACATGCCATGTTGATGTGCTTTACAAGGAGCTCAAAAAAAAAAAAAAAAGCATTGACTCCATAGGTATTCAAAGATATACCACAGACTTTATAAGAAGCATAAATAAAGTAAGGAACTCCATTAAAACCCTGCACTCAAAGTTGCCAGAGAAAGTTCGGATGAGCAGACATGCACCTACCATAGAGACGCTAGCCCAGATAGCTGTAGAAGTGTGTGACATTATAATGTCTCATGCACATGACAGATTTCAGTTCACAAAACATCTAGACTCTAGAGAGTGCAAGTTTGGTGCAGGGGACTTTCTTTGAGAGACACAGTGAACACTTTCCCCTCCAAGCATTTAATGTGGCAACAGAAGCATACCCAGTGCTAGAGAGAGAGAGAGGGACCAAGGAGTGAGCTTGGAACTTTGTATGACGGGTCAGAATGCCGTTCCACCAAAGATGCCTCGGAGTACTTGCTGTGTTGACAGAAGACAATTTAGGCAAATCTTTTTCAGAGGTTGTTAAACTTCTGAAGATTGTGATCACAACACCTCTCACAACTGCTGAATCGGAAAGAAGCTTCTCAACTCTGAAAAGAATTAAAACCTTTCTGAGAAGTACCATGACAGTGGATTGTCTGAATGCCCTAGCAATGCTGTCTATTGAGCAAGCCATGATCAGGGAAATTCCAGACTTCAACAATAAGACAATTGATCTGTTTGTACAGTGCAAGGAACACGGAGCAAATTTCCAGTACAGACAATATTGAAACCTCCATCATGTCCACACAGCACCAGTTCAGAAACTTGGTTTGGTTTATTGCAGTCTAATAGCATTGCAAAGCTTTTGTACGTCTTTACAGTTTAAATGTAGAGTTTAAATGTACAGTTTTGCAGTATTTTATATTCAGTGTGTTCTTTATTGGTGTCACAAGCAGCTTCCTTATTTAGATGTGTAGCTCTTCATTACGGTCCTTCTTGCTTACCTGCTTAGCTGACTGAATCTTCCAAGCCCCAAGAGTAATACAAATATTCAGACTTGGGTAGTGTGTTGCATTTTTTTTACAGACGGGGAACTGATAATGTAAAATTCCATATATATTTCAAAATTCAGCTTGGCTCTGCCTTCCCGTTGGCTTGGCTCCACCTACCATTGGCTCTGCCCACAGTTGGCCTGGCCCCACCCACTTCTGGCCCCGCCCTCCACCCCACCAACCTTAGAACCCACCAACCACTGAACTGAATTCTTGTCTAGTTTGTTCTGCCTGGGTGTCTTTAGTTGTCGTTTAGGTTGTATTTGATTACAGTTTAATAAACCTTTGCCTTGAGTCCAAGATTTGCATTCAGTGAGGGTTTTTATTGATTACATATTATATTATTATTATTAATCATTTATCTAGCACCAGCAGTGTACCGGTCACTTTACAATTGTTGTTGGAGAAAGGTCCCTGGCCCAATGGGCTTACAGTTAAGGACAAGGGTAGGGCAAACAGAGAGAGAGACAGACACACACACATTCCCATTTTTAAATTGATTTTGTATAGATGGGGAACTGAGGCTGTAAAATTCCATATTCATTTTAAAATTCTGGGTGACCCCACCTACTGTTGGCCTGGCCCTGCCCACTGCTGGCTCTGGCTACTGTCCTAAGAACCCACCAGTCGCCACTGTTATACATTTGGTATATAGTTAATTTATATAACCTTAATGTAGTTTTACAGTACAATATATAACATAAGTAGGTAGATACTTTGTATGTCTGTTTGCTATAGATATACTAATTTACCTTTAAGTGGATTGGACTATTCTCACTAGTCATCAGCTATTACTTTGGGTGGGGTTTGAGCCAAAGAACATAAGAACAGAAATATCACCATATTGGGTCATAACAATGGTCCATCAAGCCCAGCATCCTGTTTCCAACAGTGGTCAGTCTCTCTTGGGAGAAGTATCTGACAGGTCATAATGGACAATCCATTCCCTGTTGTTCCAGTCCCCAACAGTAAGAGGTTATATTCCCAAAACCTACTTGGCTAATAGCCATTAATGGACCTATCCTCCAAGAACTTATACGATCCCTTTTTAAAACTAGCTACACTACCAGCCTTGACCACTTCATCTGGCAGTAAATTCCACAAGCTAATTGTGCGCTGAGTGAAAAAAATACTTTCTTATTTATTTTAAACCTGCTGCCAGTTAATTTTATGGAGTGTCCCCTCATTCAAGTACTGTTAGAGAGGATAAATAACCGCTTCCTATTTATGTGTTTCACAGCATTAATGATTTTATAAACTTCTTTCGCATCTCCTCTCAGTCGTCTCTTCTTCAAGATGAAGAGCCCCAACCTATCAAGCTTCTCTTCATACGGGAGCCGTTCCATACCCTTTATCATGTTTGTTGCCCTTCTCTGTACCTTTTCTAGTTCTACTATGTCTTTTTGAGATAGGGCGACCAGAACTGCACACAATACTCCAGGTGCGGTCATACCATAGATCTATATAGAGCCATTATGATATTTTCAGTTTTACTCTCTATCCCTTTCCAAATGATTCCTAACATTCTGTTTTCTCTTTTGACTGCCGCCGTGCACAGAGCTAAGGATTTCAAGGGATTGTCCACAATGGCCACAATCCCAAGCAGGATCCATGTGGGATCCACATGGCACAATACAATCCGTGTGGAGATGCGTGTGGTTTGCATGCACGTGCACGCACACAGAATGCGCACAGGGTGCCACAGGGCATGGGATCGCCCCCAATGACTCCAAGATCCTTTCCCCAAGTGTTAATTCCTAATTTAGAACCCAGCATTGTATACATATAGTTTGAGTTATTTTTCTCTATGTGCATCACTTTGCACTGTCCACATTAAATTTCATCCGCCATTTGGATGCCCAGTCAAGCAGTCTTGTAAGATCCTCCTGCAATTCCTCACAGTCCACTTAGGTTTTAACTACCTTGAATAACTTTGTGTCATGTGCAAGCTTGATCACCTCGCTCTTTACTCCCTTCTCCAAATCATTAATGAATATGATAAACCACACCGGTCCCAGATCCCTGGAGTACTCCACTAGTTACTTCCCTCCACTGTGAAAACTGACCATTTGGTCCTACTTTTTGCTTCCTGTCTTTTAACCAGTTGTCAATCCACAATAGGACACTGCCTCGTATCCCATGACTTTTTAATTTCCTCAAGTGTATCTCAACAGGGACCTTATCAAACACCTTCTGAAAGGCCAGATACACTATATCAACCAGCTCACCCTTATTCACATGCTTATTTACACCCTCAAAAAATTCCAATAGATTAATGAGGCATGACTTTCCTTTCCTAAATCCATGTTGACTTTTCCCCATTAAGTCATATTTATCAATATGCTCAGTAATTCTGTTCTGAACAACTGTTACCACCAGTTTGCCCGGCACCAACATCAGGCTTATCCATCTGTGGTTTCCAGGATCACCTCTAGAGCCCTTTTTAAATATTGGTGTTACATTTGCTGCCCTCCAATTGTCTGGTACAATGGCAGATTTTAGCGATAGGTTGCAAATTACCAAATGTGCAGTCATCCGGCCCCACCCCCACGCTGCATCCAGCAGCCCACCTCCACCCCCCATTATGGGCAGCCAGTGACAGCCACAATGACCACCTGTCATGGTGGTCACTCTAGACCGGGCCAGGAGCAGCAGGCTGCAACACAAGATAGCCCGCTGTAGCCCAGTCAGGCAGGTCATTCCTTAGGTGTGTTGGCAGCTAGCGCAGAACAAGACTCTGGAGTCACAACCAGGGCTACTCACCAAGATACCCAGGAAACTCCAGGTCAAACATCTGGATAGTACTTAACCAACAAGACAGTGGCCCATGAGCCAAAGCAGTTTCAAGCGGGCCACAGCAGACCACTGTCACGTTTTTTAGCATCCTATGTAACCCTTCTGCCAGGAGGATGTTAAATGGAAACAACAAGGGCTGGGCTTTTTGTGTCTAAGTGATTGTAGTGTTTGGTTTACAATCCCTTGTTGAGCAGAGAGTCATAGGTGGAGTGAAATCCAGGCAGAATGAGCAGAGAATTTGGCTACTCTGTGAATAGGTAAGCCTGCCTGACTTTTTTCTTTATCATTGTCTATATATAGTGTTCCTTATATTGTTTGTGTTAGCTAGGGCTAGCTAACCCAGCCAAATTAACATTTGTTCCACGGCTGAACCTGATCCTGACCAGGAAGCAAGTGGCTTCCCAGTCTGGATCAGTTTGTGACAGCGGCACTCTGCCATCACATATGTTATTATTATTATTATTATTAACAAACATTTATATAGCGCAAGCAGTGTACCTGGCACTTTACAAAGTAATAAAATAGACACGGTCCCTGCCCCTAGGGCTTACAATCTGAGAGACAGGAGCTGGGGGAGAGACTTAGGAAGGGGAACAGAGGGAGAGACAAGGGGTCTAACATTCATGAAGATGCGAGGTCTCAAGTGCACGTACTTGGCTTGGTTACGATGAGAATGACAGCAGGCAGGTCCATGTTGCAAGGATAAGGGTAAACCGATCGTAGGTATAGGAATAGTGGCTCAGCAGGATAAAGAGTCAGACAGAGCAGAGCGAAAGAGGTGAGTTTTAAGGAGAGATTTGAAGGTATGAAGGGAGGGGGCAAGGCGGATGTGGACAGGGAGGGAGTTCCAGGCATGGGGGGCAGCAAGTGAGAAGGGACGAAGGCGCTTAGGGGAGCAGGGAAGGCGTGGAAGGGTGAGAGAAGGGACAGAGGAGGAGCGAAGTGCACGGGCTGGAGTATGGAGGGCGATAAGTGCAGAGAGGTAGGGGGGAGCAAGGTTGTGAAGAGCTTTATAGGTGAAGCTATGTTAACAAATATAGTTAGAAATATAGTTAACATATTTACAATGTTAACATATGTTAACATTGGGACGAGCTTTTTATATAAGAATGTTTTTATATAAGAATGTTCTAACAGTTAAATAAGTTTGATGTTAAGTAAACACAAGTATGGGAGTAACTTTGGGCTAAAATTTGCAAGAGATGCTGATTTTATATATATATATATATTATATAATATAAAAGTATGGGTGGGTTGTTGTTTTTTTTCATCTTTAGGGGGAATTTGGCAGACATTGGTCTTGAGTTGCACAAGTTGTTATCAGTGACATTCTTGGAAAGCAGCAGTCTGGAAATATGTGGTTGAGGAGGTCCACTCCTGTCCTAAAGTTGCCAGTCACTTTGGATCCTGCCCTCTGAAGCCAGTATAGTATACCACCCAACATTTAACAGTAAATTTGATTTACTGATCTAATAAATAAATAAATTAAATAAATCCCAGGAACAGTTGTGCTCAGTCATAGCCATGAGTCTTAGGACAGCCGAACAGTTGCCATGCATCCCCATGCAACCAGCCCCTTGGGCGTGGACACATCAACAATGGTTATAAAAGCATAAATGGCAAGCAGCCATCTGTCTGATTGTAAGTCACCACGAGCTGCCTGTGGCAAGAGGGGCAGGGTAACAAATTTTTAAAATAAATAAATATATCCTCATTTTCCTTTCCCCTACACTTAGGATAGGCAATATTATAAGAATATTCATTATTTATAAAAGATGAAAAGGTTTAATGATTATCACTTTAAAACTATTGAAATATTACACGATGCTATGCTCCATAATTAACAAAAAGTATCGGAATATAGTTGTTATAGTGTGTCTTGAAATCAGAATTACTCTTGTCCAATAGAATACTCAAAATAAAGAAAAGAGAAAGTGGGACAGGACTGCCATCTTGTGGAAGTGCCAGTTCTGATAATTTCATCAAATTACTTTTAATTCCAGGGATATTATTAGTTTATTAAATGAATCAAGCCAACTGGCCATGTCATACAGAAAAAAATATTACAATAGTAACAGTATCCCATTAATATACATCAACATTCACAGCAGAAACAAGAAATATTTGCTCCACTTTTACTTCAAGCATTGTGTAAATTCAAAACTTTGGCAGATTTGATGCTTATTTGATACATTTAACTTTCGGCCCAATCTTAAATGCAGAGTAGCCTCTACGCACTGCTGCAAAGGGTGCCCAGGAGAAGTACATGAAAACCACATGAAAACCCTACAAGTCAACAGACATGGAGAAAGGCAGATGAAGGCAAAAGGAGCACACCCAGTGCAGACAAGGTGAGGAACAGGAGGTGGGATTATGTCATAGACCAAGCCCCACCATCCCACCACAGTGCAACAGGGTCCCCAGGTGAGGGAGTGCAGTGAACATGACATGAGTGACAGGGGCCCACAACTGGTGACCTGACTGCCACCATGGTCTCTCAGCAGGGCAATGTAGTAGTAGTTGCCTGGAAGAAGGAAGCATAGCATCTGTGAGGGATTATTACCTGTTAGCCGCCTCGAGTCACCACTGGTGAGAGGGGAGGGGTATAAATAAATAAATTAAAGAAAGAAAGCCCAGGAACAGTTGTGCTCAGTCACAGTCATGAGTCTTAGGGCCCAGAACATGGCAGAACAGTTACTCTGCGTCCCCATGCAACCAGCCCCTTGGGTGTGGATGTATCACCAATCATTATAAATGCATAAATGGCAAGCAGCCATCTGTCCTTACCGATCTCTGTCATCCCTGATCACATCATCCTTGGATAGCCACACTGGGCATGGTTTGCTCACCTACCGACGATAGCCAGCCCCTCCTCAGTTGCCACATTTGCCCTGTCTGCCTGTGTGCAAAGGTCACATGCAACATCTACTGGAGGTCCCTGCTGCTGCAATGCCATGTAAATATTTCAAAGAATGCCCTCTACATTCAACATGCCATTCTTCAGATCCTCCATGCATAGGCTGACCATCCATCATGGTTTTCCTGGGACAGTCACGGGTTTTAGAGGCTGTCCCAGGGTCCCGTCCAGCTGCTACAATGTCCCAGGTAGAGAGCCTGCCATGGCGCTGGCCCTGTTCCCTCTGCCCCCAAGCTTCCTTCCCCTACCCTTGCAGCAGCACCACCAGAAACTGAAAGAGGGCAGGCATTTCCAAACCTTTGTCAGGAGGTTATTTGTGTGCACAGGAAGGAGGAACAGGCTGCAGCACGTGAGAAGCAAGTGGAGTGGTGGCAAATAAGGTGAGGAGATACTAGCGGTGGTGCAAGGCAGCAGGCAGGCAGGGAGGACTTAGACTTGGGAGGAGACAGAGCCCAGATGAAGCAGAGAGGGGAGGCAGTGACTCACACCCAGCTGGGAGCAGTGAGTGGGGCGAGCCAAGTGGAGGGAGGCCAAGGCAGTGGTTCAGGACTCCAGAGTGGTGTTGCCGGTGACAGAGCAGCAGCCGCCAGAACTTAGCAGACTAAGTTAAGAGGCCTGGGAGTGTGCTCACCTGGCCCGGGAGTGTACTGGGAGTCCCGGTGTGGGGAGGCTAGTTTGGGGGCAGGGTAGGCACTGGGGGAGCCTGAGGGCACCATGTGTGTAGCAGGGAACAGTCCTGCTGGGCTGCTTCCCCTTTAAGAGGGGACCAAGTGGGCCAGCCGGAGGGCTGAGCATATGCTCATGGGCCTGGGAGAGCCAGCCCATAACTACAATCAGCCTGTGGAGAGAACAGGCTGATAACTCCAGGGACAGAGTGAGCAGGACACTAGCCCTTTAAGGCTGAGTAGTAGAAACCTGGCCATGCCCACTCTACTGGGATATAAGGAGAGGCAAGGCTGAGAAGAGGGAAGTCTCTGCTAGGGAGCTGAAGGAGCAACTTCTCCCTGGAAGAAGTCTGAAGGAAACCTTCCCACTCTATGCTCTGCAGGGTGCTGCAGGCTGGAGAACCAGAGGGAACCAGGTACTGAGTACAGACTGTGCCCAGGAGGCAGCCTCATGCCTGGGGAAGGCTTGGCCAGAGCCTGGGGCTTTGAGGCCTGGCTAGATGGACAAGGTGGGTTGATGTTAGGTTTCTCCTGAGCCTGTAAGAGACTGACCTGGGCCTGCAGGGTAGAGGCAACTTAGACGGCAGTCCCAGGGATTGGAGTCTAATAAAGGACTGAACTGGATACTGTCAGGCTCCAGGGGTGGAGCCAGGGAAAGGGGAGGAGAAAAGGGGCGGAGCAGCAGGTAGGGCGGAGGGGGGGTGGGGTGTAGGGAATCTGGGATGTCCCTAGTACAAACGGGGAAACCTCTCAGCCGCTCTCCGATACCAAAGAGATAGAGTGTTCAGCATGAACACCAGCACTGCTGGTTTAAGAACACCTACGGCTCATCATTGAGGTCAAGGGACAGGGAATCAGAAGTAGGGGCCAGGGACCCAAGGGTAGGGGATGGGGAAACGAGGCCCGAGGAAAAAGGGCCTTGGTAATAAGCCAAGGCGAGGGGAGCCAAGGTGAGGGGAGCGAGGGCAAGAAGTGAGGGGACCCTGAAGCAAGGGGAGGAGCGAGGGGACCCTGAAGCAAGGGAGTACACTGGAGCTAGGAGGGGAGCGAGGGGACACCCTGGGAGCTAGGAGGGGAGCGAGGGACACCCTGGGAGCGAGGGAGAAGAAATAAGAAAACAACTAGAATGCAGAGACACCAGGCTACACAGAAACTAGGGGACAATGATAGGAAGGAACAGGGAGACAAAGACAGCAGACCATAGGGAACTAACAATAGGACATTGAGGAAACAACAGGGAGACAGACTAACATGAAGACAGGGCAGGGTGTGAGAGAGAAACAAACATCCTCCACCCTCGTGTGGGTAAACAAGGGAGGAGGGAGCTAGGCAGAATCACACCAACTCACAAAGAACACACACCCTCACAAAGGGAGGGGAGGGGGCCTCACACACTCAGAACACAAAGGGGGGAAAACAGTACCCAGAAACTTACCACCACCAGACACTACTTACAACAAAGACAAAGGGTAACAAGGTGCATATAGAAGAGAAAGCACAAGGTGAGTGGGCCAAGCACAAGTCCAAGAGGAAGTGACTTGAAGCTCCACACCTGCCACCACTCTCAGCAGTCCTAAATTCCCCAGAGACACCCCAGCTCCCTGTGTGGCCCTGGGAAGACCCCCTGTTACAATGTGGCTTGGGGAGCTTGGCCTACCCCTGCATGCTGTGCATTTTTATTTATTTATTTTATTTATTTGCATTTAATATCCCACCACTCTCACCTCTGGTGAGCTGGCAGCTTACAACAACACAATAAAATACAATAAAACAGATATAAAAATATAATACAGTAAAAAATACCAAAACAATATAGGTCTGCCATAATATCCCACCCCCTCCCCCACAGAATGCCTGGCAGAAGAGCCATGTCTTACAATTACGTTGAAAGGTCAAGAGAGCCAGGCTGAGGCGGATCTGTATCAGGAGAGCATTCCAAAGTGACAGCGTGGCTGCCGAGAACACCCTCCTGTCCATATGGCCCCACTGATAACCGGGACCTCCAGGAGGGTGTCCCCAGATGACCATAAGGGCCACCCCAGGACCCAGGGGATGAGGCAATCTTTCAGATAAACGAGGCCCAGACCATGTAGGGCTTTAAAGATCAAAACCAGCACCTTGAATTGGGTCATGAAACAATCGACAGCCAGTACAGTGCATGGAACACAGGTGTTATGTGCTCCCTGCGGTTCGTCCCAGTAGGGAGATGAGCCGCTGAATTCTTCACTAGCTGCAGTTTCTGAACTATCATCAGGGGAAGCCCCACGTATAGCACATTATAGTAGTCTAGCCTCGAGGTGACAAACGCATGGACGATAGTGGCAAGATCAGAGTTTGAGGCATAAGGTCAGAGTCGTCTCACCAGATGTAATTGGCAAAAGGTGAAATCCAGGCACAGCTGTGTATCCAGGAACACCCCCAGACTATGCATAGATGGAACTAATGGAGGGCAGATGGTGGAGGTGAGAGTCGGAGCTGTATTTGTCTTTCTGTACCAAAACTTACCTGTCAGCTGGTCCCGGGCAGGGAGTCAGGGCGGAGCCTCCAATCTGCAAGCAGACAAAAGGTGTGAGCTGCCTACGGCCGTGTTCGTGGAAGCAAGAGTCGGAGCTGTATTTGTCTTTCTGTACCAAAACTTACCTGTCAGCTGGTCCTGAGCGAGGAGTCGGGGTGGAGCCTCCAATCTGCAAGCAGACAAAAGGCATGAGCTGCCTATGGCCACGCTGGAGGCACGTGCCGAGGACATGCGCTGAAGGGCTGCGCGCATAAGGGCATGCCCTTTTGTGCGCCCAGGAACAGGAGCTGGGTTGTCAGCCACTGCTGTAGCACTGTTTGTGGATCTGAAACCAAGGGCCCTGAGAACAGGTGAGGAGTTGCAGGAGGGTGTTGGGTCCGAGTGAAATGGAATGTAAGCATCCCCGCCCACAGTCGGCGACAAGTGATGAATCGGTGCAGGCAAGTACAAGGCGAAAGATTACTTCGGCCCCTCAGGAAGGTACTTTATTGCATAGTAGATTCTCTCCTCTTGATGAAGATGTAGACGGGGCGGAGGTGGAAGCGGAGTCAATTTCTCTATTGCAGGACTGCCCTGAAAAGACCCCGCTGGAGGAACCTGCTGTAGTATGTGTTACTGACTCTCAAGATTATTTGAAAGCCCAAACTTTGCTCATAGCACGGATGGTGGCAGCACTTTTTAGTAGTCTTTCAGAGATCAATACCTCTCTGAATGGGGCTTGTGTCCAATTGAGGGAAATAATGGCCAAATTGGAATACTTTCTGTTGGAGGCGAATGCCAAGAGGTCTGGCGGTTTATTACCTGGCAGACCAAGTAGTAAGGTCTCTCAGTCCCCACGACCAGGTTTAAAACTGGGGAAGGTGATTCCCAATACAGTTATTTTCAAGATCGACATCAAATGGGTGTAGATGTACCACAGTGGGACAAGGAGGCCATGGTAGCCCTTCATTTGTACCACTTACTATTTAGCAAAGTGTCTATCTGGGATTTTAGGAAAACCACATTTATAGACTCCCATAGATGGGCATTTGTAATGCTAATTCATTTTGCCTCTCCAGTTATGGTTCAGGACATTTTTCAGTCCCGGCAACATCTACTCTCAAGAGGGGTTTCTATAGATAGGGGCATAGTTACCAACCAATTATGTGGTCAGGATAACAGTCTCCAGCAAGTGCCAGCAATAACATCTAACTTTGTCCCCTTGGACTATCACAAAAGGAGCTTGAGCTCATGGGCATCTAAATAGGAGGCCCGGGAGGCCCCTCTCCAGGGGGCCCACACGGTAGATCCAGCTAGTTTTGGTAGAGACTATGTGGGCCAGAATGGGGGAAGGTCACTGAAAGTAACGGAGGAGAGGCCCATGGAATTCCCTGGGCCGAGCTTGGAGCAGAATGAGGTTCCTGTAATGGGAGAGCTAATAAATCTGCACCCGAAGGAAGTAGACAATGAAGCAGACTTGGGGAGCGAACAGGTTGGTTTGCCTTGTTCTTCTGGGGAGGTACTTATGGAAGTAATGCTGCAGGAGCCTCAGTCCCCTCAGACAGAGGTTCCCCAAATCCCCAGTGGGACAACAACTAGGAAGATATCTTTGCACTCTGGGGTGCAGGCTCCTCGGCATATACTTGTAGACGAACTGGGAGCTTTCCTGACAGATAGCATGGCAAATAACCTTTCAATGGTTCAAGCTGTGTTTCAGAGCTTGTCCATTACAGAGCAGGACAGCATAATCCAGAAATTGGATTTATTTCGTCAAAACATTGTTTTGCCCACTCTGGATTATAAGCCCTCCACCCCCTTAGTACTTTTGCTACAGCATGAGTCAGCCCAAAACAGTGAAGCTCTAACAGCTGCCCATTATTTGGACCCAGATGAGTTTGGGAATACCCCCAATATTTTGCCACCACCAATTAAAAGGGCTACGGAGGGAAAATATGATGGGAAAGCGCCCCCCTTAGAAATTGAATGTCACATTAGATTGCTGGAGAGTAATGTTGTAACTGTAGCGGCTGACCAATTTCAGATAGAAAGCATACGGGACTCAGGATGACATGATACTAGTGGGCTCCCTCTTCAATAGAGCTTGGAGCTCTATATGGGAGGTAGTACCAAGAGGATCGAGTGTGGTGAAGGGCAGCGGTTGGGTAAATGTTTTAGGCTTCCCTCCTGGAATATTGCGGGACTCAATGCCAAGGCAGCTAATAGTAGCTGGATTGAATACATTAATCAATTTGATGTTGTCTGCCTCCAGGAGACCTGGACGCTGGCTAATGCATCAAACAACCCGTCTAGGGTGGGGAATTTCTGAGTGGAACTACATGGAGGCCAAAAGCTTAGGAGGAAGGGCTGGGTTTCTGGGGGCCTGGCAATACTGATTTCAGACTCTCAAGAGTGGTCCTTTCAAGTGTTGGACTCCCACAGACCAGAGTTCCAGATAGTCCTTTTGCAATTTTTCAAAAGGTATAGATATATTCTGGTCAATATTTATATCCCTCCCGCTTCCTCCTCCTATTATAAAGATGATATCTGGTTGGCTCTTGAGGATCAGATTAATAAGTTGGAACAAAAGTTGCCACAGGCTTGGGTAATAATGTTAGGAGACTGGAATGCGAGGACTGGTACAACCGGCGCTCTAGATATCTGTGGGGAGGGGGACCAAAACTCGCAGCCGACCCTGCTTCCTGATCGACATTCTTGGGATTAAACCCTCAATGATACGGGATGGAAGCTGTTAGTTTGTTCCGTTCTTTAGGCTTCATTCCCCTCAATGGCAGCTTTCCCGGGGATCTTGATGGGGATTTCACCTATGAGTCCTCGGTGGGACATAGTGCGGTGGATTATGTTTTCATTAATCCAGCTCTTTGGGAAACAATAACAAAGTTTGCACTACACATCAGAGCTGAAAGTGACCATAGATTGTTAGAAGTTCAGATAGCGATAGGGGACCCTGTTCTATTTCTGGATACCCCAAAGTTATTTATTAAGGCAGGTTTAGTTACCAGAAAGTGGGATCCAACGGCTCTTTTCTGTAGGATGCAGGAACTTTGTTACCAAGGCAATCTTCGGGAATTAGACGATCGGTTCCATCAAGAAGTAAACTCTGCAGAAGCCACTGTTATATTTGAGGAAATAATAGTTCATTTAAAGGAAAGTATGTTTACGGTTTCCCAAAGGGAGACCCCCTAAAGTAAAATCTGCTTGGTTTGATACTGAATGCAGAGATCTGAAATCCCACCTCCTCTCAGCAAAGAGGGGCTGGGTCAGGTCATATTCTGACCTAGCTCTTCAGCAGTTACAGGCCTTGAAGCAGCATTACAAACACTTACTTGCGATGCAAAAGGTTATTGTACCATAACAAAATGTGGGCCGAACTAGTGACAGCTTCACGTTTGGGGGATAGCAAAAGATTTTGGACAGTTTTGAATGGAATGATGCAGAAACCCAGAGACTTGGCTTGTCCGCAGGTTTCCAATGAGATATGGGAACAATTCTTTGGAGGGATGTATGCAGAAATGGAGCTGACGGTGGGTGATGATTCGCTTAGAGAGATTAAGGTGAGCGGTCCCCTTGCCATTGAGTTTCATAACTCCGAAGTAGAAAAGTGGATTTTGGCGCTCAAAGATAACAAAGCACCTGGGCCAGATTGCCTTCCAGCTGAGGCGCTGAAATCAGCGCCTCAGTGGTGGGCCCAGATCCTATGTAAACTTAACAATATAGTTAGAGGAGGTGGAGTTCCCCAGTCTTGGGGTAAAAGTTGGATTGTTCCCATTTTCAAGAAAGGTGATCGTCGTGATCCCTCCTGCTATAGGCCGATAAGTTTACTTCTGGTAGTCAGTAAACATTTTACATCTATTATCTGCCAACATCTTCAAGAGTGGGCCGATAGGAAGGAGTTAATTCCCAAAGAACAATATGGCTTTAGAGCCAATGGGTCAACTTTGGACTGTACCTTTATTGTGGCCCATTTGATGTCAAAATATACAAGAATTAGATTAGGGAAATTGTATATTGCCTTTGCTGATTTTACAAAGGCTTTTGATTCGGTACCTAGGCAGAGACTCTGGAGTAAATTAAAGGCCTTTGGCATAGATCCACCACTGCTTAAAATCTTAGTTGCAATCCACAAACATAATACCGCCAAAGTGAAGGGCCGGTCTTCAAGTGCTATCAGTGGCCCAATTCCTATCCAAAGAGGGGTTCGTCAGGGGTGTCCGCTTGCCCCTCTTCTCTTCAATCTGTTTGTCGCAGACCTGATCGCTGCTGTCAAGAGTTGCCATCTCTATCCACCAAAAATTCAGACCTATTCGCTTTACGCATTACAATATGCAGATGATTTGGCTTTATTTGCTCAGATGGAGAAGGGACTGAGAGCTGCGATTAGGGGTCTCTTGGAGTACTCCTCACTAAATGGATTAGAGGTAAATGTAAAGAAATATAAACTTTTGATAGCTGGGAGGAAGTCCCAAAAGAAACTAGAATGGCTAGTCTCAGTTTTGGCTATAAAAGGTGGTGAATAAAATTTATATTTAGGTGTCATCTTCACCTCCAGATGCACATGGGCTCAGCATATCAGCAATAGAGCCCGATTATCTTCCACCACCGCTAAGGCCCTTCTTAAGGCCTACAATTCCTCATATGGAATATCTGTTTCCACCATATTAGAAGTTTTTCGTGCAAAAGTAGTGCCCATGTTGACCTTCGGAGCCGAATGTGTCACGCTTTTGGACTATCTGCCACTGGAACGGGTTCAGAACTATTTCCTTTGCGGAATTCTAAAAATGGGGGCTAGTATTATGGGTGCAGTTGTAAGAGCTGAGCTAGATACCCCTTCGATAGAGCATCAGACTAGACTAACCCTCATGAGGTATTGGGTCAAGCTTTTGGCCTGTCCATCTAACTCCTTACAAGCTCTTTGCTTGAACGCGGAATTGCAGCATGAGGGAGTCAGAACTTACCCTTGGATATGACATGTGGCAATAACATTAAATAAATTGGGTTTCTCCTTCCATCATTTTCCTGGCCAATCTCAAGCTGGTATAAAGTTGTCTATTCAGCAAAGATCTAGAGACATAGCAATCCAGGAGGATCTTGCCGTGTTTAAGGAGTGGAGGGTTGCCCCCACTTTTGCTATCAGTAAGACCCTATTTAGGAGGGAACCCTACCTTGATATACTGAGGAATTTTCACCTGAGGTTACATTATACCCTCTTCCGCTTCAAACTTATGCAAACCGCGGTGGTAGAGGGCAGATTTGCAAGAATCCCCTGTTGGGACTGCAAATGTTCATGCTCCCTATCCAAAGTGGAATCAGTAGAGCATTTGATATTCATCTGTCCATATTATGTCCACTTGAGGGAGATCTGGCTGTGTTAGGACTTGCCCTCATCCCCGAAGGAATAACCGGGGATAGGGAACAGCGACCAGGGCTAACCCCACCCCGGGGCCCTCAGCCATGTACTCACAGCTCCAACAGACCAGGCAGTGCCGCAGCGGAAAGAAGGAACTGACGCAGCACCAGGGCAGGGCATGCCCCCACACCAGCGTGTGATGCAGGGGGGCGTGGCCTCAGAGAAACAGGCAGTGGAGCCAGTGATCACGTCCCCAGCCCCACCCATGGGTCTGCGGCATTCACAGCGGCTGTGGCACCGCCCGCAGACAGACTATAAAGGCAGCTAACGAACACAGGAGCCTCGCTGGTGATCAGAGAAACCCCGTGAGACCGGCCCCTCTTGTTGTAGTCTGGTTGTTGCTAGAGCCCTTCTTGGATTGTGTGTGTGGAGAGCGAGTGTGAGTCCGAGTGTCTGGTGAGTGCCTGCCCTTCCCAAGCTTTAAGTGTGAATTCCCCTTATTATTATTATTATTATTATTATTAATATTAACAAACATTTATATAGCGCCAGCAGTGTACCTGGCACTTTACAAAGTAATAAAATAGACACGGTCCCTGCCCCTAGGGCTTACAATCTGAGAGACAGGAGCTGGGGGAGAGACTTAGGAAGGGGAACAGAGGGAGAGACAAGGGGTCTAACATTCATGAAGATGCGAGGTCTCAAGTGCACGTACTTGGCTTGGTTACGATGAGAATGACAGCAGGCAGGTCCATGTTGCAAGGATAAGGGTAAACCGATCGTAGGTATAGGAATAGTGGCTCAGCAGGATAAAGAGTCAGACAGAGCAGAGCGAAAGAGGTGAGTTTTAAGGAGAGATTTGAAGGTATGAAGGGAGGGGGCAAGGCGGATGTGGACAGGGAGGGAGTTCCAGGCATGGGGGGCAGCAAGTGAGAAGGGACGAAGGCGCTTAGGGGAGCAGGGAAGGCGTGGAAGGGTGAGAGAAGGGACAGAGGAGGAGCGAAGTGCACGGGCTGGAGTATGGAGGGCGATAAGTGCAGAGAGGTAGGGGGGAGCAAGGTTGTGAAGAGCTTTATAGGTGAAGACTAGGAGCTTGTGCAGGATTCGTTCAGGAAGGGGAAGCCAGTGAAGCGAAGAGAGGAGGGGCTGCACATGGTCGAAGCGACTGGCGAGGTAGATGACCCTGGCAGCAGAGTTTTGGACAGAGATGAGGGGAGAAAGGTGAGACCGGGGAAGGCCAGTGAGAAGGAGGTTACAGTAATCGAGGCGAGAGATTTGTGTACTTCACCCCTGGGCCCCCAAACATTGCGTGTTTGCTCCCTATCCTTCCCCTCCCCTCCTGGGGGTAGCACCAAAGACCTTCCTGCACCGCTTCCATGTTTCCACCCTATCCTAGTCCCTGGTGTGTGTAGTCACTCCCGTATGATGCCCGGTGGGTGTTCACTCCGGATACTCCATGATGATCTAGGCTGGGGACTATATGCATCTGCATATGCTCAAAGGCCATATAAGATCCTGAGGGTTTGTTTTCCAAGCCTAGCCGGGTCGTCTCATGTGTCTGTGAGCGTGAAAGTCCCTGCTTCCCCCGTCTTCCCTGAAAACCTCACAGGCTGAAGCCCCTTTTGGATGGTAAGGGGTCCAACCATTTACAACAACTGACCTTTCTAGCCAATTTGTCGAATTTAAATGAGTTAACATCTGTGGCAACTTTTCTTCTCCTTGTCACCAAACGGCGTAAATTGATCAGGTCCCAACTAAATCGGCCACAACTGAGCTGAGGAATTAAAGTAGTTTTACTAAAGTTACTCTGAAGCAGTAGCTCATTACCGGTTATAATTTTGGTATTAATGTAGACTTCGTTAGACGAAAGACTAAACTGGAAGGATCCTTCAAGGCCGATTGTTGTTTTTATATTTTAATATTGTTACAGCTTGATTCATGCATTATATACTTTGCTATTTTATGTATTACTTTTTAAATTCCTTGATTGTTGTTTGTCTTTTGTATTGTTGGATTTTTGTATGGTCAGGGCGGAAGCCAGCACCAATAAACTTGACTTGACTTATCTGAATTCCTTTCTGTATCCATAGTCCAAGAACTTTATTTCTCTTCCAAAATTTAAATTCTTCATCAATTATCATCTGATACACAAATTTTCCCCTTCATTGTATTCAGTGTTCATAGACAAATTGATAGATATGAAATATGAGTATGTTGCAGTAAAATGGTTTACCCATTCAAATATCATGCGTTTTACATGTGTATTGTGCTGACTATTGCTTGAATCTGATATTGAATTTATCAGTTTAGTGATCTGGTTTGTTGCGCTCATTCCCGCTGAATTACTTTCTCAGTGCTGAGAGTGTTTAATGCTAGGGCTGACTATTGACAGTGTTTTTTTCTTAGTAAACCTAGTTTTTTGTGTGCTTTTATTGATGATAATAATTGTTGCTTGGTTTGATTTGGTTTATTGACTTGCTTTGCTTTAGAATGTCTTCCAGCAAGGAAGAAACTTCAGTGAGGAAACGTAAATATACTTTCCATGATGCTCCATGCAGATTTCTTCTTAAAACAGTTGACACATTTTCTGTTGCTCATGGAGGCCGTAATAATATCACATACTATCTCAAAATGAAGAAACATAATTCTGCAATACAGGCAGCAACTTGGAGTATAAAGGTTTGTTCCTTTCTTTAAAAAAAGTACTGCTAGTGACACGGAGCTGAAATGTGCCGCCTGTTGCAGAAGGAACATTTGCATACCATTATGTCCAACGCGATATCTCTTTCTGTTCTAGTGACTGTTCATCAAAATTGATTTCAAAGAATGTCTGATGCAAAATTTTCTTGTGCACGTACAAAAATTGAAGCTATTGCTTTAAATGTTCTAGCCCCGCTGGCAAAATATGAACTGTCTACAGAATTGGCTGGAACAAGTTTGATCTGTGTATCAGCTGATGCTTCAAAGAGGAAGGCAGTGAAGCTAATCCAAATATTGATTTGTTTCTTTAATCCTTTAAGTGGCGTGAAAGGTAAGTTGTTAGATGTTCGCTCTGTCAAAGGAGAAACTTCTGAAATCATTGTAGATGTTAATCAAAGTTCCATTCAGAAGCAGGGGATTGTGGACAAAGTCGTCGCTCTTTGTGGCGATAACACAAATTTTGATGGGGTCCAGTGTTGCTGTAAAACCAACGTTATTACAAAATTGAAAGAAAGGTGGAACAGAAATTTATTTGGAATTGGTTGTGGGGCCCACATCATAAACAACTGCATCCAGACAAGCTGTGACACTCTTCCACTAGAACTAGAAGTGCTCGTAGTGAAAATACATGATTTTTCACATTTACTGTTTGTGTAACAGAATTGCAAGACTTCTGTGACCAAGCTGATGTTGACAACAACATTTTACTTCAGCTCTCTGCCTGCCAAAAAGGGTGGCGAGGGGGCCAATTGTTGCGCTCCTCTCACTCTGAATGGATCAAGGGGTTTGGGTGAGTGTACTGCAAACTTTCCGCGCCTAGGCTGCTCTTTGTTGCAGCAACCGCCTGCTGGCGGGAAAAGCCCTGGGGAACAGATTGGGGTTTCCCTGGCAACAGGGCTGTGGAGCATGAAAATGAAGTCTTGCAAGGCGGGACTTCTTAGTATTCAGCTCTAATCTGACCAGCTCCTGTGTCAGTTACAGCAGGAGGCAGTCTAGCAGAGTGGCAGCAGGTGTCTTTAAGGGCCTTTTGGTGCTGGCTGGAAGACTTTTGTCGGTGTGCAGCAGCTGCAGCAGAGGAATTTTCTTAAAGGGAGCCTGCAGGAGCGGTGCCTGAGTGAGAACAGAGTGGAGAAGGCTTGTGAGGGCTCCTAGCAGCACCTCCAATCACCCTTCCCGGAGACTGGGAGCCTTTTTTGGCTGTCTTCCTCTTGTGGGTGGGTAATTAGTTAATGAGGGAGTGCCTGGGTCTCTGGGTTTCTTGGCTGGCAGTTGGGTTAATTGGTGTTGAACATAATATGGCACCAAAGACCAGGTTTGGCAAGGTCTCCAGGAGGAGGAGGGACCAGGCTCGACCTCAGTCCCTTGCCCCCACTGTCCCATCACTGGGTGTGTGAGGTCAGGGTCCTCGGGCCTCAAGGAGGAGGGTGGGGCCTGCCAGGTCCCAGCCCATTGCCCCTAATAGGAACTTGGCCCCTGCTGAGTTACCAGGGGATGTTCAGGCACAGGGTGGCCCTAATTTATTTTATTTATTACTTATTATAAGCATTTTTTAGCTTCCCCCTCATGTCTATGGCATCTCAGGGCGGCTTACAACAACCAACAACACAATAAAATTCCATAAAATCAATATTAAAAATACAGCTTCATCAATACATTTTAAAAATATCATCCCATCCCCCTCCAAAAAACACCCCACCCTCCCATCCTTCCCTCCGAAGGCCTGGGCAAACAGCCAGGTCTTGCAGGCTCAACGAAATGCCAGCAGACCTGGGACCAGGTGGACTTCCTCCAGGAGGGAGTTCCAGAGCCGCGGCCCGGTCACCGAGAATGCCCTCTCCATTGTGCCCCCCCCCCCGTCTCACATGGGGGACCTCCAAAAAGGCATCCCCAGTGGACCGAAGGGATCGCTCTGAGGCGCGGAGGGCGAGACGGTCCCCAAGGTATGAGGGGCCCAGACCATGCAGGGCTTTATAGATCAACACTAACACCTTGAATCTGGCTCGATACACTATAGGCAGTAGGGGCGGGAAAACCGGTAAATCCGGTATCCGATAATGCCGGTACCGGGCGTACCGGCATTATCGGATTTGACCCGGTAATCCGGACCAGGTACCGGATTACGGGGTACCGGATTTTTTTGCATTGCAGCCATTTAAAAATGGCTGCAATGTAAAAAACTTAAAGCCCCACCACAAAAGTTACAAAAAAAACCCCCCACCCACCCTGCCCAGCCTGGATTTTTGTTTAAAAAAAGACTCAGAGGCGAGTCCACCCCCCAGCACCAGCGGCCGCGGCGTCCCCGCAGCCGCCGGTAAGTATGACC
>QEPC01004437.1:4076550-4086896 GCA_003113815.1 Sphenodon punctatus | reverse complement strand
GAAGGGGCCCGGTACACCAGCAGCACCCCTAGCTTGCCCCCCGCCAAATCGACCACCACGTGCAGAGCCTCTACACCCATAATCTCCCGCACTGGATACCTCCTAACAGGCCAGTCCTCCCTAAAAACAATAGCTACACCCCCTCCCCGGCCGCCCATGCGGGGCTGATGCTGCACGGCATACCCAGCTGGAACCAGAGAAACTCCTCAGGCTCAGATTTCTGACCCGGCGGATGGGACAGTAAATAGTCAGATGTGACCCCTTTATGTCCCCGATGTGTCCCTTCATCTGATCTGTTGGAATATATCAGGGTGGTGGTCTCGATTGAAAGATCCTGACTTTCTGATTTTCCTAACAAAATTCGATATTGTACTTTTGCAGGAAACTTGGGCTCTGGATGACCTAGAGGTTCCAAACTTTAATGTTTATTGTTTGCCAGTCACTCCTTCTGTTAAGCAGGGGTGACCCAATGGAGGTGTAGCCCTGTTAGTACGTTCAGTATTGGATATTAAAGTAACTCTGTTGGGTTCCGTTAGGGCACATTTATCTCTTTTCCACTGTCAGCTCCCTACTGGTTTTGAATTAATTCTAAGTAATGTATATTTCCCCCCTAGTTCGTCTGCATTTTATTAGCCAGACTTATGGTCATTATGGGCGAATCTATTGGAGGTAGCTGTAGATAAACATGTGCAAATCCCGTTATTGGGGGGGAAGGGGACTTTAACACTAGGATTGGCAACACCCAAATTCAAACAGAGCATGCTCTATTGGACGATTTTGCCCCCTTCACAACCTTGCCATCATGATCTTCCAGGGATATAGGCTGTACCAGGGAGCAAAAAGGTCAGTCAGAACACATTATGACTGCTTTTGATTTGCGTTTCTTAAATGGGCAAACCCAGGGGGACCTTGCTAGAGAATTTACTTTCCACTCGCCGGTTGGCTCTTCCATTATTGATTATTTAATGATAACCGAATCATCAATCTTGTAAAATCTTTCCAGATCTTTCATAGTTATGAGTCATCTCATTTTCCACTATTACTGGAAATAATAATTCCCACTGCTACATCTAGGATAGCTAGGACGGACATATGGACGGAGGGTTGGTGTAGGGTCAAATGAACCCAAAACGTGAAACAGAGTTTCTGTGAATTCACCCTTAGTGAAGAAGCTCAGAAACTACTGCAGAGCTTTCAGTCTCTGCAAGAGGTCAGTCAGACTGAACTGATCTTTAATTCACTGTTAGACCACTTGTCTCTATTTGTGAAAATTCTTAAACCACTGAAAGAGCCCAATTTGAAACCTTTTACCTGGTTCGATGGGGAGTGCTATAAGCTGAGAGCTAGGCTGAGAAAGCTCACTAGAAACATGAAGGTCAATCCCTCAAGTTCTTCCCGTTTGGCTTTTTTTAGTTTTAGGAGTGATTACCGCAAACTTTTGCAGGCAAAGAAACGGGTTTTTCAGGAAGCCAACTGGCTCCGTCTCTTGGAGGCTGCAAATGCAAGGTCTACAGAGCCTTTTTGGAATCTTATACATCAGTATTTAGGGGGGAAGAAGGGGTCCTGTCGGCAGGGGAACATCCCTAAAGAAGTTTGGCAAGATCATTATGCTGCCCTTTTTTCTCCAGTAAGTCCTTTTCGGATGGAGATCCTGATCGCTCCAATCGATCAGTTTCCAAGATGGCAGGATGTCTCTGAGGAGGAGATTATGGTATTGATTCAGGGTCTAAAGCAGGGAAAGACTCCTGGGCCTGATTATATTTCAGCTGAATTAATCAAAAGCGCCCCTGAATGGTGGGCCAGTATTTTGGCCCCTTTGTTTTAGCATATAAACTTAGTTGGACGAATTCCTAGAGAATGGCTAAAAAGTGTCATTTTGCCAATTTATAAAAAAGAGAACCATTCTCTGCCTGAAAATTTCCATCCGATTAGCCTTTTAAGCATTCTGGGCAAGCTATATGCCAGGTATTTACTTGGACGCTTACAAGATTGGCTGGATATAAACCAAATTATCGAACCAGAGCAGGCGGGTTTCATGCAAGGACGATCAACAATTGACCAAGTTAGTTTACTTTATTATCTGTTGGAAAAATATACTAAGCACCAAAGGAAAATGTATCTTTCTTTTGTCGATTTATGGGTCGCCTTCGATCTGGTAAACAGAGAATGTTTATGGGCAAAATTGAATGCATTACAAATTGATCCCAGATTCTTAAATCTTATTATTTCACTTCATACCAATAACTCTTTGCAGGTTCGATTTTTGTTGCCTAACCAGCTTACTGACAGTGTGGCTGTGAGGAGAGGAGTAAGGCAAGAATGTATCCTCTCACCCACCCTGTTTAATTTATACCTAAACGATTGATTGATTAGTTTATTGTGGCTCTAGCGACTGCTATGGCCATTCAAAAAAGAGGAGGAATCAAAATATACAACAAGATACAACACAATTAACACATATTGTACATACATAGATAAAAAGACCGACATCGAACTATACTTTAAGTTATGGAGAAAGTAAACATTGGGAATTATAACCCTTTACTCCCAAAATTAAAAGGTACCGCAGTTTAAAAATAAAAAGGATAATATATCCAAAATATCCGTTCCTACCTATAGGACTCAATTCCCTTGAAACGTCAACAAATTCCTATTTTCAGAGTCCATCTCACTACATCATTCGGACCAAGGATAACAGTGAGAGAGTTCTCAGTTACTGAAATTTAATCATATGCTACCCTTTTGTCTCTTTTCCTTGACCCAAACCTGCCTACTGAAACCTGACCTCATCTACGGAAGATATTTTCACTGCAGAGAAAAAGCTTCTCATCTTCTATCTTAGTCCCAGCCTGCTTCTACATAAACTGACCTGTTTCTGCCATTGATATTTCCCAACCACAAATCCCTACCCACAGCGTTAACCGTCACCTTTCTTTGAACCATAACCCGACTACTAAACACCGCCACCGTCAAGGATAACTCAGTTGCTCTATAACTCAGACATAAGCTGAGTCTATCCAGCTAGGGGGAAATATCCCACACCAGCTTCAAGGCCGCTAAAAAGTCTCTTCTATATCCCTCATACCGAGGACAAACAAACAAAATAATATGATTATTGGAGTCAAGTTCTTGTGAGGAGCAGGATTTACAAATTCTTTCCTGCCAGGGAGTCCCGTTATATTGACCATCTAGCATTGCCGAGGGGAATACCCCCATACGAAGGCGGGCAAAGGCCCGTCTTAATGCGAAGCTGGTCCAAACAATCAGGTAACTGGATTCCAAGGGGCAACCCTGGGGTGGAACATACAGAGGGTTGATCCTTTGAGACTGAAGCATTCCAGTATCAATCTGAATCTGCTGGTCCCCCAATCTTTGTTTTACCAAGGGCATCGCCCACTTGACTCCCATCTTGACCAGGTGAGAAACCCAACTTCCCCAGAATAGCCCTCACTTGCTTCTGCCAGGGAGCTAAAAGGTCAGTAGTTCGAATTTCCCCCAACAAAGAGCCATCACCCAAGGGGAGAGTTGCAACCCGCAGCCAGTACTTAATAATACCCTGGACTGAAGGTATCCTAATAGGGGAACACCCCGTCTCCAGGCATAGGAAGATCTGGGGGGTCCCACGTGGAACACCCAGTAAGGCCCTCAAAAACCCATTCTGTAGTGATTCCAGTTGTTCCAGGTAATCCACTTCCCATACCGGGAAAGCATACAAAAGTTGGCCGGTCACCTTGGCACGAAACAACCTCAGGGCTGGTAATAACAATTTCCCACCTTTACCATAATAGAAGCCGCGAATAGCCCCAGCCGACTGCTTGGCCTGGATTTTAGCCTGGGCCCACTGAACCCCCCCATGAGGAGGTGTTAGAGAAGACAACTCCTAGGTACTTAAAATTTAGGACCTGGGTGATCTGGTGGCCATCTATTTGCCATTTATGAAGCTTATGCCCCTGCCCCTTGCCAACCACTAACACCTTAGTCTTCTCATAATTGATGTTAAGGTCCTCCCTTAAACAATAGTTCCTGGCTTGAAGCATGGCACGGCGCAAACCCACCTGGGAACATGAAATAAGCACCGTGTCGTCAGCATACAATAAAGATGTAATTCGCTTACCATTGATTACTGGAGGGTGAGAGTTGGCTTGAGCTACAAAATCTGGGAGGTCATTCAGGTAAAGGTTAAACAGGGCTGGGGCCAAAAGACAGCCCTGCCTCACCCCTTTCTGGAATATCTAACCTGAAGGGTGTTATTTTCATGCATCTTCATTATTAGAAATAGCAGTCTCGGGTCGATTTTGTATCCTTTCATTTTGGCCCAAAGCCTATTCCTATCAATAGAGTCGAAGGCCATCCTTAGGTCTATGAAACATAAGTATGCCTTCAAACCCTGACCCAGGATCTTTCTTATCAGGCATGAGAGAGCTAACACATGATCTACCGTAGAGCGGGATTTCTGAAATCCCGCCTGCAGGGAGCTGATTATCTGGCCGTCTTCCAGTCAACTCTGGAGCCTCCCTAGTAATAACTTGGAATAAAGCTTCCCCACAATACTAAGGAGGCTTATTGGACGATAGTTTTCAGGGGCACCTTGTTCACCTTTTTTATATATTGGAGCAATAATACTATTTGCCCATGATTTGGGCATCTTGCCTGTTGCATTTATTGTGGTAAAAACTGGGGCCAGCACCTCAGCCCACCAAACCGGGGCTTCCTTCAAAAGTTCTGCTGTAACCAGGTCGGCAACAGGAGCTTTACAATTTTTTAAAAACAGAATCAAATCTCTCACCTCCTCTGTTTGAACCGGTGGCCACTGGGGGAATCTATCAGGTTCTTCCAGGGGGATATGGAGAAGGGAAGGGGATGCATCAGAATAAACATCCTCATAAAATCTTTCCCATATCCTTGCTGGAATCGTCACTGAACTTCTGGACGCCTCCCCCTGCCTTAGCTGTTTTATTATGCCCCAAAAACCCTTGGAGTCACCATTGTCTGCGGCCTTTTGCAGCCGGGCCCACTGTTGCCTCTGGAACTGGGTTTTCTTTGTTTTAATCAAATGGCGATATTGAGCCCGTGCTGCTACCAGGGCATTCCTAGAGGCTACTGATTGATGATACCTCAGCCGTTTGACCTTGCCTCTCATAATCCGCCGTTGAAGATAACAATCATGATCAAACCAGTCCAGAAACCTCCTCGGGCCAGATCAAATCGGTCCCTTGGGGGTAGACAATGGGATTAACCGCTTTAAGATCTGCTCAAAGCCCTCCACTGGTTCTACCACCCCTGAACTAATCTGCTGAGAGAGGCTAACCATCTCTGGGTCAGCAATTTGGGACAAAAATAGTTGGGCGAGATGATCAGACCAATAAGGTCGCCTATACACCAGGATTACTCCTGGTAAGGGGCGGGGGGGGGGGGGGGGGGGGAGTATAATCTCTCCTCCCGAGCCCCAAAGAGGTGGGTCTGGCTGGGCCCTAGTGATAATATTAGAATAAGGTGGTGCATTTCCGTAGCGGGGTGAATCTCCAATCTCCGAGTTCTTAACAGGAGGGCAGTTGACACAAGAAAGTAATCTATCGTACTAGATCCTCATTGTGACTGGAACGTGTAGTAACCTTCTCTATCCCCGTCCAGCCTCCCATTAAGCACAGTTAGTTCCAATTTTTCCACCAGCTGCTTGAAGGCTGTAGCATTAGAGTTCCCCGCTTTGTCTAGGGATCTCCGTGGTGGAATCTGAAAGGAGTTTAAATTACACCACCCACTGGGTAGGCCCTGCCAGGCCCCTATCCTTGCATTAAAGTCACCTCCCAGAATCAGAGCAGCATCAGAGTACATTATTTTGGCTGTTTGAACCTCCCTTATAATTGCCTCCCATATTTCTGCACAGTAGTAGTTAGATGAGGCTGGAGGAATATACACATTTCCAATCAATAGGCCCTCCCCTGTGGAGAGCGTGCAATAGTAAAGGGCAAAATAAGATTTATAATTATTTATTAGATTAAAAGAAACTAAATTGGATGAACAGGGGGACAAAAAAACCAAACCTCCACTTGCTCTACCAGATGCCCTAACTGCATTCTCTGGAATTGAGTGCACTCTCACATCCCCTGCTCGTATATCCTCTAAGGACCAGGTTTCTTGGAAAAGACAAATATCACATGATTGAATCAGGTGAAAGAGGTCCTCTTCCGACTGGCAGGCCTGCCAGCCCGCGATGTTCCACGAGGCAATTTTTAAGGGGGCACTCGGTAGTTGTCATAAGGAAACTTCTGAGAGACCCGGCAACAACAGCAGACTACTCTCAGCAACTGAGTTATGTATACTAACCTCTGGAGCAATATTATCTGCCGGGGCAGACGTTAAATCATAAGCTTCCTTAGACAAAATCAGGTTCCCAGGTATGGTAGGGGGTGGGGGTTGGAGAACAATATTTTCTAATTCATTGAAAGTTCTACCCCGCAACTGGGGGGCCGATCTTAAGGTAAGATCCCTTACCCCAACCCCAAGATCTTCATCCCTAGCCGAGACGTTCCCTAGGTCCTTAGTTGTAGGACCAACTAAGGGGCCCATAGCTTTACCTTCGCCCCTAGACTCAAAGGCATTGTTATGAAACATTCTCTGCGAATGAGGGGTAAAATTACAAATTGGTGTTATTTGAGGCTTATCCCTCTGAGTAGGGATAGTAGATTTCTTCCTATAAAAATCTAAGTGACCCCTACCCTCAGTGGACAAAGACCTAGATTTAAGTTGGGCCAGCTGTGAACATAAAGAATCAAGTCTAGACAGCAGGACAGTCCCCATGCAATCCGAGCTTAAAGGCACCCCTGGATTGCTAGAGGGTTTCACAGATTTTACAAGAAGTTGAGCCTTAGCCTGGGTACCTGCCATAATAAGCTCCATAGCTTCCCCACATTCTGCTGGGGGAGGGGGTATTCTTGGCTCCATTACTCCCGCAGATCCCTCCCCTCGAGATTGATGATTAATAGATAAGGCTCCTGCTAGCGGGGTTGGATTAAAGTAGTTCCCACCAGGTACTGAGTCCCTCTGGACTGAGAGACTCGTGCCTGTTTGCGTGACCCTGTTCTCTAACACCTGGGGGGAGTGGCCCCCCACCTAAACCAACTGACCTGTGCTAGATTGAAATACGCTGGACACAAAGACCGACCTCCCCTCCAGGGAGTGTCTTACATCCCAGATGGCTGTGGCTATATCGGGGGAGGTAAAAGTAATGTTGACCACCTGTCTGTCCTTAGAAGTTGATAAAAGATCCATGGCCTGGATATGGGATCTAGTAATTGGACGATACCTTTGAACAGGAAAGTTCAACAATAGCCTAAGGTGCTCCGCTGCATCTAGTACAGTGCACCATAAAGGAGAGTAACTACCATATAGAGGCAGGATAGTAAAAATTAAATTAGAGGGCTGAGGACTGTAAGAAGCAGCTTGGTCAAATGGCAAGACCGGAGAATCATTACAATTGGGGCTTGCGTGGATCTCCTCCCTTAACTGTAAGTTCCCAGTGCCCTCACCTAAGGGTTGGCACTGTAGGCCAAAAGCTGTTACCCCAGAGGGCAACTCCTTACTCCTAGGGGGCCGGGATGACCCCTTATCTCCCGGAATCTCTTGCCGGGGTTTGGGTTCCAGAGGCCTAACCGGGAATACTGCCGAGTCGAGTTTTTTGTGAATCTGCTGAACTTGAGAACACATAAATGTTATAGATTCAGCAGTAACCCTCACATGCGTGGACAGAAACTTGATCAGAAAATCACTACCCAAGCGACCACAAGGGTATGAAGCATCTTGAGGGAACAACACACTTCTTTCCCGAATACTGGCAGGGGTTGAATGTTTAGAAGATACCGCAAGTTTCCCATATGAAATATGTGCAATTTGATGACAAAAAGAAGCCTCCGTAATAGAGTCATTATCTTGAAAAGAGTCAGTTACCTTTCGGGGGAAGAAAGACTCCAGCCTACGTTGTTTCTGAGTCTTACTGCTGACAGGTGGAGAGGCTGTGGAGGGGTCAGAATGTGGCCTTTTTCTGGTAGCCATTAAAGAGAGCTATATTAGTCCTTACGAGTCGCTGTAGGGAAAAAATCAAGGGAAAACCCCACACCCACTCCTTACTTCCCAAACCTCGCTTAGCAGCACATGCAGAGAATACTTTAAGAGGGAGGATAATCTCCTGGACCCCCAGAAAAATACAAAGAACCAGGAGAAAAAGGTCAAGAGATTAGGGCTCCTGCTCCGGATCGCGCCAAAGAGCGCGCCAAAGGGCGCGCCCTTGTGTGCGCGGCCCTTCAGCATGCGACCCCAGCGCGCGCTTACGACGCTGCCGTAGCCCCACTGGTGAATTTATTCCTGCAGGGGCCTGACTCCCAGCCGCTCTCCGCTCAAGCCCAGGTGCAGGTAAGTTCAGAAGGGGGGGGGGGGAGCTGCTGCCGAACTGCTCTGATGCACCGCAAGCCCCAAGACTGACCGCTGGTTTTTATTCCTGCAGGGGCCCGACTCCCAGCCGCTCTCCGCTCAAGCCCAGGTGCAGGTAAGTTCAGAAGGGGGGGGAGGAGCTGCCACCGAACTGCTCCGATGCACTGCAAGCCTAAACGGGGTTATAGCTTACCTGAATTTACAAGATCTGCATGCACCAAAAATAGGTGATCATAGGATCCCTGCCCTACTATATGCGGACGACACCATTCTTTTGTCTCAGTCTCAGACAGGACTAAAGAGAGCAATGAACTGCTTCACTGAATTTTGTAAATGTGAATATCTGGAAATAAACTATGTAAAGACAAAGACTATGGTTGTCGGGGTTGGAGTGAGATTCCACCCCCAGAAATGGGTTATAGATAGGCAAAGCATTGAGCAGGTAAAACTGTTTAAATATCTTGGTATAATAATAGCCTCTAATCTTCCCTGGATAGCTCATTATAAAGCAGTCGTTGGTACTGCAGCTAAAACAATCGCAGCAATAATGAAGTTTTACTATTCAAAAGGGGGGGAGCTGATCACACCAGCATTAAGATTATACAGGGCTAAAGTACTTAGTGCAGTTGCATATAGCTTCCCAATTTGGGGGTGGGACTTTTTTTATAAACTGGAATGCATCCAAAACAAAATTCTGTGTGCCTTGTTGGCAGTTCCTAGGGGTACTCCACAAATACTTACAAGTTATGAACTTGGCTGTCCCCCTGTAAGATCAATTTTACTTTTACAATGGCTGAAATATTGGCTGGAAAATCTGGTTTTTGTAAATTCTGAAAATCCTCTAATCCTCTTGATGGTCCAAAATGGTCTATTGGAAATGTGGGCCAGGAGAACCTCGGAGTCAATTGGTAAGCTGGGGCTGGCATTGGACCACCTTAAAACTAAGGGTTATAAAGCTGCCATTGGGCTGATTAATCAGAGGACGTGCAGGCTACTCTGTTATTCAATAAGCAGATCAGGGCAGGGACCTTTTTTTTTTTCCAACACACACTTTGAGATTTTCTTTATCACTTAAAGCAGCACCAAGTGCTGGGTGGCAGCATGATTAGAAAAGAATTGTTGCTACATCAATACAAAGGAAATTTTTTCCTAGAGGAAACAAACAATTTTGGTGTTCTGCTAATCTCCTGATTTTATTATTTGTCATGTTTGCTTTTATGATTTGGCTTCTCAAGAGATTTTCAGTCACTTCATCCAATTTTGAATGGAAGTCTTTTCAAATTAATGTTCATGTACCTATGATGCCTTCTATAATTTTCTTTAACTTCCTTGAATATGCCCGGTACAGAAAATATTAATATAAGTTGTCCATTCATTTCTCTATCACTTGAAGCATAGTCAGACTGTGCTACCCAAAGTTATGATTTGCCTTTTGGGGAGAAATTTCACATGGCAGTTCAAAGATACAGATGTGTAAGATCTGAATGAGTGATTTAGTCACACAGAAAGTTCTGGATAATGCAGTAAACATCCAGGACCAGGAGAAATGTGTCTCTAAGAACACCAAACATCAGCAGTCAGTATCAGTATCAGCTAAGCGAATGCCCCACCCCCCAGCCAGCGCGCTGAGGCAGAGCCACAGTGAGCTGGGGATGGTAATAATCACCACTGCACGTATCTGGGTCCCAAGATTTCTCAAAGGTTGATGGGAAAACCAGGAGCAGTTATAGGGTACTGAACAAAGGATTTGGGGAGGCTACGATGGGTCGTTTGGGGTACACAATTGTTATGTATCAATTAGGCAATATTGGCCATGATCAGAGACACAAGCAGAATCAGGTTTGGACAACTCAGTTCAGTTTCTTCAGCCACAGGTCTCAGGCTGACACTATCCAACTAGGCCCATGAGAATAAAGTTGTCA
>QEPC01004437.1:4063051-4076450 GCA_003113815.1 Sphenodon punctatus | reverse complement strand
GCCATGTCCAGATGTTAAGTGTCTATTCAATAAAACTGAGTTGTACCTCTATACTTTGGCTTGTTAATTGCAACCTTCGATCCCGTTTGGGTAAATTGAGGCACGCCACCTCATTGGTCCCTTGGAATCCCGTTTGGGTAAATTGAGGCACGCCACCTCATTTATTCATTTCACAATGAGCTAACGAGGGGAGAAACCCAACTTCTACTTCCATCACAAAAAGGGCCATACAAGATGCATAAGATTACCCTTACCTCCTGTATAAAAGGTAACAAAAAGTGAAGGGAGGGAAGGAAGAGCTTAACGACAGGCTTCAGGATACAATGAGTGTGTGTCTGGTTTCTCTTGGGGAATGCAAAGATAGGATGCTGCTGCACTGAGTCCTAACTACCAGTTCTTTGTCAAAAAAGGGTGAGTCTCTATCCTTAACGACTCCATTCTTTATTCAGAGAACTCTCCCTTCTAGATTTTTTCCCAACCGTAGGCTGGTATTTTTCCATGAGCGGTCCCTTTTTGCTAAGAGCTAGGGTGGTTGGGCCCAATCCTTATTTTCTATGCCCCCTGCTCCCCTTCCTCTTGCATCCAGTGTGGGGATTTTCCCCAAGCCTCCTTGCCCTTGGTTAACCCTGTGGGCTTTGCCGACCCCCAGGTCCAAGACCTCTGGGGGGGACCAGGGGTCCGGGCTAACACCGCCTCTAACCATGCCATGCTCTGAAGGCGCGGGGTTTGGAGAACCCCAGAGACATCAGCGTAGCAGCCGGGGCTGACTGCGGTCTCCATGCCACTCTTCTTGGCAGCACTTCTCTGGGTTGATTCGGAGGTGATTCCGGCAGTGTTTTTAGGCAAAAGTCATGGGAAAGCTGTAAAAGTTACGATGTTGGGGAAATCCACTAAATCGTGACTAAAGCTTAGCCCTAGTAATAGTCAGTGTATAAATATATAACCTCTTTACAATCTGCCATGTGAGAAAAGGTTTTCCTGCTTAAATACCAGACAATTTATGCCACCTCAATTCCCACCCTGTAGTTATGGGGTGGGATGTGGTTCAGGTGGTAAACTGCATGCTTTGCCTGTATAAGGTCCCAAGTTCACCCGGCATCTCCAATTCAGGATCTCTTGTAGTATGGCTGGGTGAGGCCCCTGCTGGGGGATCCTGGAGGGTCTCGGTTCACATGCCTGGGTGAGGCCTCTTCTGGGGATCCTGGAGGGTTTCAGGTAGCATGCCAGGGTGAGGCCTCTGCTGGAGACCCTGGAGAGTCAGATTTGAAACCCTGCTGCTGTGTCAGGTTGTAACAATACTGGGCTTAAATGGAAATTAGGCCGCTCCTTATATATCTTACAATATCTAGGGATATGCATGGAAGGGCAAGGGTATGTTTTGTCTTTCTGTGTCTTCAAATTTTGTGGGGATCTTTTTTTTGGTTTTTCATAGAAATTTACTGCAGATAAAAAATGGAACACTTTACACATTAAATGATAAATAATAATGAATGGTAGAGAACCTGTAAATAAGTATTTTTAACTAAAGGCATGTAGACTTAAGGAGACTAGAAAAGCAATGCACACACCCCCAGTAAAATAGGAAGCCAATGCCACCCAAGCCACCTGCTCCCATGTAACCCCTCCCTCTTCAAGCCCCAAGCCTTCAGGTCCCCCCTTCTGGCTCAAGATCCCTCAAGACCATTACCCCTGGATCTCCTCTTTCTGCCCCAAGATCCCCCCACCTCCCGTAAGACTCCCCATGCCCACTGCTCCTGGATTTCCCCTTTCTGCCCCAACCCACCACCCCTGCATCCCTCCTGCTCCCAAATCATCCCCTCCTGCCCCAAGAACCCCCATTGCTCCAAACCCTCAAAATCCCCATCCTTCCCAAAGATATTTCCCGCTCACTGATCTAAGCCTCCAAGATCCTTTCTCCTGCCCTAAGATCTCCCCACCCACCCCTGCTCCAAGCCCCACACCACCACCACCTCATTTCATCCAGTTGTGTGTAAGACTAATCAGTCCCTGTTTCCAAGGGGACCGATTAGATGTTTACTATATGCTGCCCTATTATCAGTCCCCCTGGAAACGGGAACTGATTAGTCTTGCACATAGCTGGGAAGAAGCTTCCCTGCTCCCCTCCCTACTCAGATAATTTACTGTCCAGTCTCAGGTTAGCTCTGCAGAGTGCAACATAGGAGGGGATGCAGAGAGCAAGCCTCCCAACCTTGTAGATTTAGTGACACTTTTCAGAGCCGTACCCAGGTGATTTGGTTCCTATGGCGATGTGATCGAACCATGCCCTGCACACAAGATGCAATGAGCTGGAAGCCTCTGCTAAATTTTTATTCCAATAAAAATATTATTAATTATTTATTAGTTATTTTATTAATATCCCACCCACCCTATCCCTTAGGCTCAGGGTGACTTATAATTATTCAGCTTATTAACTGTAAAATTACCTAATTAACTGAACTCTTAATCCTCACAACAACCCTGTGAGGTAGGTTTGGCTTGGCTGCAATATCTGTGAGTGGCCCAAGGCAGCAATTGCATTCTTGATTATATTGTGGGAGTTTACCCTTCCTTGAGACATCATGAGGTGTCAGTCACTGGGGCTTCACAAAAAATGCACAATGGACAGCTGAGCCCAATGTTAGACTCTGTCCAGATACCCCAGACATGAGTAATCTTTATTTGCCATTTCTTTTATTGTCTGATCTGAGGACTTGCACATTCTCTTATATCTTGAGGCACACAGGCCCTATTCCTGCTACTGCAATGCACTAGCAACAGTCCTTACTGTACACCCTGCCCCCTCTCAGCCCCCAACCCACCGTGTAAAGGCAGCCGAAAATGATGGGAACACCCCCCCCCCTCCTCAGCGTGGAGAGCAGGGGTCAGTGCCCTTCACCCCAGATCCTCTCTGCCCCAACCTCCCTTCTGTTTTTATAGTCGATGATTCACACAACATGATTCTCAGGGCAAATGCTATTTGTTGTAAAATAAACCGTTCAAGTTAACAAAAGGAGCTACCCCAATAAGAAGTGTGACACAGGGTCAGACTAATGGTGCATCGAGCCCTGTAGCCTGTTCCCAACTGTGGCCATTTTCTCAGTTGCTTCGGAGGACCCAAGTGGAAATGGCTCCTACCCTCCCCATGTAGGAAACTTTGTGAACATGCCACCCTATGTTACCCCAGTGGGGTGGGATTAGGTGCCTCATCTAAATGCAGCCCATGTTAGAGGGCACCTTTGTAGGGCATAGCTCAAAGAGGGTCATCATGGGATCCAGCTGCATTGGAGCCCACAGCATCCCCCTGTTGTTGGGAAGATGTTGGGGGGGCCCTTTCCAACCTAGTTGCACCCCAGCACCCTGGTTTCATCCAGGTGACCTTTCTCTTCCCCTGACACCGCTTCCTTCCATCCCCCCAGTACTTAGAGGGCACTCTCCAGCTTCAAAGCACCTTGGAGCACTTTAGTGAATCATGGAAAGCACGACTGAGAACCAGCTCCCCCATCCAAGCCCCCATGAAAGAGTGGCCCTACCCTTCCAAAAGGGGCAGGTGTCTGCCCTTTTCCCCCGGTGGTGGGGGCAAGATCAAGCCCGGAGACCTACCCCAGCTGCCTCAAGAAAATGTGAATCAATGAGCACTGCCTGGCTAATCTCCCTCTCTAGCACCCCCATTTACACAGCTGGGGGCTCCCTCTGTCTAGATCATAGGACTAGACCCAGGCACATTGCTCACCTCTCCCCATGTAGACTCTGCTGCTGCTCCTTTGGCCCACGCGCTGACTCTCGGGGAGGGAAAGCCCCTCCTGAGCCCATTTTGCAGAGGCAGCTGCCTCAGCAACAGCCCAACCTCTCAGTACTGCAGAGTGCGTACTTTTGCATCAGCTGTTCCGACCAGCCCCAAGCCCAGATCCCTGTGCACACATTGGATGGAGTAAGCTTTCCTCAGTCTGCCTTGCCCTTGCAGGAGTTACAACATATGTCCTTGGGGGGAGGAAGGGGGCCATGTGACACACACACACCCCCAAGAGCTCACCCTGAGCCTGTTTACCAATTGGAGACAGTTTCGTCCATTTAGGCCCCCCTAAAAAAAAAAAAACCTAAGTGGACTAACCAACATGAATTCCCAGAGTAGAGTCGCTTGTGAGGAAGCAGTCATGTGACCCTGCTAAAAACCCATCCCACCATCCTCTACAATTCAGTGTGGGTTTCAGCCTTTTGGGACATCCCTGAGAGATGGGGTGAGCCTATCAAGTATCCCTTCTGGGGTGGGGTGACTTGTCATAAAGAGGCTGAGTGACCCCTCTGATAACTCCACCTGCCATTGTCTACCAATCAGGAAGGCTCTATTGGGGTGTAGTCCCTTCCTCCAAAGGTCAGGTATGACAACTGGAACAGGACTGTACCAACAGTGTCCCTCTAAAGGAAGAGATGGAAAACTTCCCATCCTCAAGAGCCAGACACCAAGAACTTCATATGGCCAAGAGTCGCATTTTATGATTCCATAAAATGGCAGTTGTACACATATGCACTTTCACACAATCACACACTCACAAGCACACATAATTATTGTACCATTCCCACCACTTCTCATCTTGCTGGAAACAAGAAGACAGCCTCCTCATCCCCAGCAGGACAAGTGCAAGATCCCTGGGAGCAACAAGCAGCAGTCACCGTTTGGTGCTCCAGGGACAGCATCCCCACCGTCACTTGGACTGTTGCCTCCAGGCAGCCTTCCAGGCAACAGCAGGACAAGCAATGGCTCTGGGGTGTAGGTAGCTTGCCAGCCCCCAATCTCACCCCATTTGCCACATCCGCTCTAGAGCTTAACTACTGGTTGTGTGGGAGTGCCACCCACCTGAAACCAACCTCGTATGGAAGGAGTCATTTTGAGGAACTGTAGTCACTGCCACTTACTTGTTGTGGAGTTTAGAGGCCATAGTTATGTCAAGGGCCTAGTCATGGTAAATTAACTTGCTAGGCTGAAGAGGTCTCACTTAAATCCAGAGGCTATGAATACATATTGCTGAGCTAAAAGCTTGGCTAGGATGTGGGCTAGATATCTTATGTCAAACAAGATACCTGTTAATGGGGCAGGATACAAAAAGGTCAGAATTGATGGGAATTTGGAACCCATGGAACTCAAAGATCATGATCAGCATTTTAGGCCCACCTCTGAAGTTGCTTAGATAAAAAGCAAACTCAGCCAACCACCTATGTTCTTCAGAAACCCACCCATGTTCCATGCTCCTATGAATGGACACATCAGCACAGGCCCAAGGGCCAGGGACTGGCTCTCCCATGTGTCAGATCCAACCCCATATTTGTGCTGATCATGCTCTGACATCAGTTTCCTGACTAGAAATGGTAGCTTGGATCTAGCAAATAGCACGTAAATGCCAGCTACGCTGAGAGCTGGTCTGGTCTACTCTTCTCTACACCCCAAACAAACACAGGGTGATTTCAGATGTGACGGGCCTCCATCTAGCCATGGCCCGGGATCCATTTTGGATCCCGGACAGGAATCAGGCCAGCCATTCATTAAATGTGCTGGCCTGATTCTGCTCAGGGATCAGGGAGGAGGCGGAGCTGTGCGGCGCAGTGTGCGGCCACACAGCCCCACCCTCCTGCCCACCCTCCCTCCAGGAAATGGGTGGGCACAGCGACCACTCCGGCCACTGCACCTGATCCTGCATTGTGGTCTGGACCATGATCCAGGCCAGCAGAAGGTAACAGATGTTACTTTCCACCGGTCCCAGATCGTGGTTGCGTTAACCAGGATTCTGGAGGTGAGGCCGGCCTCACCTCCAGAATTGTGGTTAATCTGATTTGTGCCAGAAGTTCACTGGGGTGAAGATCTGGCAGGAATCCTTTAGACGTTATGGGCCTCGCCTCCACCACAGGGAATTAACTGTGGTAAGAGGGAGGCCCGTAATGTCTGAAATCACCCCAGTGACTGGTGTGCAGACCCTTGCCTAAAAGGGCTTCAGCTGCTTTTCTGCACCCCGGGTGAAGCAGATCCCTTTTAATTCTTGGGACCGAGTGAAAATACTACTGTTTTGAGAGGGTGGGGAATTACTCCTCTGCTATTTCTAATAATGACTCTTTTGTTCAATCAATAGATCTTTTATTCAAGGAGCAACACAATTTAACATACCAATTATCAATGAAGCATTTGCACCTTTAACATAGAAGCCCTACTTAAAACACATAGCAAACATCTATTCTTACGTGATCAGAGGTCCACGGTCTGGTTTCAGAAGGGGGCCCAAACGCCTTGAGAGAGAGAGAGAGAGAGAGGCTGTGGAGCAAGTTGCAGAACTTCCTACGAAGAAGTTCCAAAGTGGGCCAACCACCAATCCTGTCAGCGCTCTAATCAAAGAGCTAGCTAAGTAGGCACCGTGAGAAGCAACTGCTCTATCTGGGGCTAGCCTTTTTATCCAGTGACTTTCTTATGATTATCCAGAGTGCAGGGTTGTCAGTGCTAAACCTGTGGAGCATTCTCATTGGTTGCTTAGATCTGGGGTACCTTCTGCTTGGCCATTGGCTTAGGGGTTGCCCTGGCCAATAGGGTCCTACCCCTCCTCCTTTCAGAGGGAGGGCCTGACTCCCTGGCCCTGAGCACCCCACAATCCCCCTTGGAGGTGCCTTGTTGTCTGACCAAGTCATCTTATTCTCTGGTACCATTTGGTTCTGTTATCAGCCTCTGACCTTCCCGCTGTCCCTGTGAGTTATAAACTATCCTAGTTTTGCTTGGGAACACAAGGTCTCTGCTTTCTCTCAGGCACCTAATAGACAGGAATATTGCCTCCTTCACACCAGTTCACATACTATCCTGTAATTTACTTCCTCTCTGACCATTTGACCGTTTACTCCTCACACATTTGTTCCTTATCTAAGTCAATGAATCAATGCATATGCTAACTAATGTCTTAATTAACTTACAACATTCTACATACTCTTAAAAGTAAAAACCAAACTAATGCCTTACCTAACTTAACATTCTATGTAATCTTAAATGAACACAGTGGCTTACACAAGAGTTTCATTCAGTTACAATATCATGATTATACATCCAGTGTACTTTGGTTTTATTTCATCAAATAATAGGTTACAATAGCATTCAATGTCTGTTCTGGCATATTGGTGTCAAAAGAACCACTTTTGCTTTGGTTACATTGTAGCAAGGAAATTGGCATCTTTGTTGGGCGAAAAACCATATCACAACAGTCACCCACTTGTTAGCTGAGCACCTCTCAGCTAACACATAACTCATTTTTTATATTTTGGGACAACATAAAATGCTGTGTCTTAAAGGAACTATTTTCTTAGCCATCCTGGTTTTGTTAGCCAATGCTACAATAGCCTTATCTGTTGCCTCAATTTGCTGCTTCATTAGTCTGTACCAATCAGGCAAGTTAAGCACCAGATACTTTAGTCCCTCCTGGAGAACCTGGTTGCTGTTAGTTAGGGGCTGGCATAGTGAACCCAATAATCCTCCTGCAGTTCCCAATTTGTTGGCCATTATTTCAATATCTATGCTATTCAATACAGCTCCACCCGTGCCTATCCAACCTGACACATCTCTGGTATGTCTGGATTGACTGACCAAATTTTGTTTCCCCCCTTTTCTTAAATACTGAAAGGATTGCAACCAGGCTTCAAAGAGTGGATCAACATATGGTGCACACTGTGGTTGTTTCCTACTAAAGTTATATGCTGCCAGTTTAATGGTTAAATTTACAAACTGGATGTACCCATCCCTTATGTGTAAACATTTGTCCCATTGTGTTTGTATGGCTGAGGTATTATGTGGGTGTGGCTGGGGCAGTCCAGTCCAGATAACATACGCATTTACATAATCCTCCTTGGGCCTGTGCTGATGTGTCCATTCATAGGAGCATGGAACATGGGTGGGTTTCTGAAGAACATAGGTGGTTGGCTGAGTTGTTTGTTTTTTATCTAAGCAACTTCAGAGGTGGGCCTAAAATGCTGATCATGATCTTTGAGTTCCATGGGTTCCAAATTCCCATCAATTCTGACCTTTTTGTATCCAAACCAGGATTGCAAAGTTGCTTCTGCATCTATATCGTGGGTTTAGAATGCAGAAAGCTGGGCCCCATGGAGACTGGATCTGTGTATTATTAGTTTTATTTTTTTAAGATAGCCAATTTTAATTTTTCCCACACAATGTCCTTTTCCATATTTAATGTGGATTCACTAGAAATCCATACATTCTTAACATTATTGATGGTACATTGCATAAATTTTTTTTCATTCAAGTGTGACATTTACTACTTCCTCCTCCCCCCAAATGTCATACTTAACATGTACACAGGTTTTCACGATGTCTGCTTCATGGGTTCCATCAGCACATAGATCGTGGTGCTGAAATAATGTTTGTATTTAGGCAGGGATAAGGGGTAGCTGGAAAAAAATTATTAACAAAGCAGTTCAGTGGTTCAGCAGCAAGACTGCCTGATAGATGGCATTGACTAGGCAAAACACGGCATCTTGGTGTGTTCAAGTTCCATTTATAGCCCAAAACAGGATCATGGGCTTTGCAAAAGTACAGAAACATTGCTATGAGCTGTAACCTGTAAAACCAAACAAAGCACATTGCCTGCAAAGCAGGAGCTGCAATTTATGGAGACAAGTCTGCATTGCTGTCTGGACAAGTATTCTGCATGATAGTGGATTTCAGCAACTGGGTGTTGTCACTCTGGGAGTCATCTGGCACAGGATGCTGGGCTTGGGAGTTGTTTGGCAAAAGGAAGCCAGGGCTGAGATTCAGTTGGCATAAAACGCAGGGCATGGGAGTCATGTGGGGCTTTTCAGGTGTTGTGTGCTTTGTCATTTATTTTACTATCTACTCAGTAAAATGTTTTTTTTAAAAAACAGTTTCTGAGTCTAATTCTTTAAAGAAGGTACTGGGCTCAAACCCACAGCAAAACTCTCTTCATGGTCTGTCTTTTCCTGCTGCCAAACACACACACACTTCTTTTGCTGCATGCATCAGAAAGCTTACATGGAAGCTTTCACCATACCCAGGGGGACGCTGGAGCATATTATCATTCTTCCCCAATGCCCCCCCAGTCCTGAGCCACCAAAACAGAGAACCCTAGATCAGTGGCAGGGCTGGCCCCAGGCATGTGCCATATGTGCTGCCACACATGGCCTCACAGCTAGCTGGGGCCCCACACTTGCATGGCTGGGCAGCAGGCTGCAACCAGCTTCTCCCCCAATAAGTTCTGCCTCCCCTCCCTGGCTCCAGTCCCCATCCCTCATCTGCCTCTGCCTCCTAGTAGTGCTCCAGCAGCAGCAGCAGGGGACACTGGACTGGGAGATAAAGCTGTTTGTTTACAAACAACTCCTCCCCATGTGAGTGATCAGAAGGTTATTACCTTGTAAAGAAGGTTCTTTGAGATGGTGCCTAACATTCTCATAACTGGGTTCTGCATGCTCACCCTATTCAAATAATGGACCACATGATGGTCTTGAGCTCCTCTAGTATAAAAAGCACTCTCCCCCTCAGAATGACAGTTCCTTCCAACCCTTTCTAGAAATATAAGAAAAAAATTCCATGTTGGGCTGGAAGGGTTGGTGTTGTGAGAATGTTCAGAGCCATCTCAAAGAACCTTGTTTACAAGGTAGCAACCTTCTGTTCTTCTTCGAGTGGCTCATCACACGCTATTTTTACATGGCTCCGCCAGGTGGGGTGGTCCGTGGGTGTGCAAGTGCATGGATAGGGCATGCACACGGATCCCCACTCACCCCCCACTGATCCACACCCACGGAGTAACCGCCATTTCCCCAGGTTGCTCCGTGCATGGGAACGAGTGGGGGGTGAGTGGGGATGCGTGTTAGGCGGGCGCGCATGCATGCACCTCCACTCACCATGGGTGTCTGCACCGCATCGTTCACACGGGGCTCCCCCACCCATGAGCACACAGAAATCTGCATGTTCATGGCTGGGAGAGGCCCATGTAAAAAGGGCCACATTCTCACAACTGTCTTACTTATACTATCTTGGGTAGGAATTTAGGATGTGAAGCAATATATATTCTGTCTTGGAAAATAAATCTGCAAATATGGTTCTGAGATTATTATGGCTGCTATTTCACTAACTTTTCTTAATGAAGTTATTGCTAACAGGAATACTGTCCTTAAACCCGCCCCCCATATAATCAATTCATGCTGCCCCAGGAGCACAAATTAAATGGTTATGGGTGGGGGGCAGTGTCAATTGATTATATGGGGTGGGGGCACAAATGAACTTATGGGGGCACAAATGAACTGGTTATATATGTCTCTTTTCATGGCATAATGCACTTAATAAGCTAGCTGCATTTGGGGTGTCTGGTGTGTTTGAGAGCAGCACCTCTGGACTGGTTGCACCGCATGCATGCACAAGGCACAGGTGGCACTGGCAGCAAGAAGCAACAGGCCCTGGAGGCCAGACTGGCTAAGCTCACCCCCCTCCTCCAGTAAGGCAGTGGACGTAGTCAGTCTCCCTGTGTCTGCCTCACTGCCTGCCCGGCTGCCCCTGCAGTGGAACCACTCCTGGGGAGTGGTGGTAGACGCTCGGCTGGGGGGGGAAGCATTGGGAGGCCATGCTTGTCTGTGGACACTCAGTTAAGCACCAGGTAAGGCAGCCAAGGGGTGCCAAACTGGGGCGGGCGGGGAGAAGCATGGGGAGGCCATGCTTCTCCATGGTTGCTCAGAGTGGTGGAGAATGGGAATCCTTCCTGTCCGGAGGGAGTAAATTTTATGTAAATGTACACATTTGCATAATTAGGTAAGGCCTAGTTATGCAAATTAGGCCCCACACCACATGGCCTCACAAATCCTGGGGCTGGCCCTGATCTGTGGAAGTTCAGAGGATGAGCATATGGAGACTAGCCCCATGTTTAGAAACTCAGTGTAACTGGCAGAATATCTCCCAATGATTTTGTACAACTGCCCTTAGAAGGAATGGAGTTAAACTGGGCACTAGATTCTGTAGACGAAATTAGGGTTCATTGTTCTGCAGAAGATTTTAGAACAGTAGAATCTGCAGAATTCAGACCTAAGTCTTTACAACTGCTTGTGCTGGTTATAAAAACAAGTCTAGGAGGGAGCATAGAGCACTTGAATCTATACCCTACAGCAACTGATACATAGGCGCCGCCTCCTCCTCACCCTGCTAAGGGGTCTCCCTCTTAGTCTCTGGGCACTTCCTGACATGTGGTTCCTCAGCAGCTTTATTGACTGTACGCGATTCCCTGTCATAACCGGGGGATAGAATCCTACAGTTAGAAGGGACCTTAGGGGGTCATCTAGTCCAATCCCCTGCTTGGATGCAGGATGACTACAGCTACAACATCCACCACAGATGGCTGATCAGCATGTTTCTGAAAGTCTCCAGTGATGGAGAGCTTACAACCTCCCTATGCAACTTGTTCCAGTGCCATGCAGCTCTTACTGTTAGAAAAGTTTTCCTGACCTCTAACCAGACTCTACTTTCCTGGACTTTAAGCTCATTAGATCTAGTCCTGCCCCCAGTGGCAATGCACAACAGTTTCTTGCCATCTTCTGCATTAGCTCTTTACTTATTTAAAGACTGCTATCATATCTACCCTTAATTTGTCCCATCACTAGGCAAAACATACCCAGTTTCTTATGAGGAAAAGTTTAACAGTTGGATGTGGACTTGGGAGACCAGGGTTCAAATCCTGTCACAGACATAAAGTCACTGGGTGGCCTTGGGCAAGTGACTCTCTCGCAACCCCAGCTTCCCATCTGTAAAATGGGAATAATAACAACCTACTTCACAGGATAAACTAAATAAGGATTGCAAAGCACTTTGAACACTGAAACGCTAAACAATAAAATAATAAGACTTGCTTTCCAGATCCTTTATCATCTCTCTTGCTCTCCTCTGAATCCACTCCAAATATTTGTCAATGTCTTCCTTAAAATGCGGTGCCCCAAAGTGGATACTATGCTCAAACTCACCCCATAGGGACAGCATCACCAGCACGCTGAGCGTTTACTTCTCTTGCATAAATATTTGTGTAGAAGTCTGAGCCAGGCCAAGGGCATAAGAGAAGTCAAGGCTGTGGTAAAGGTTTCTATGTTACTGCTCTGATCCACTCAGAGTTCAGAAATGTGCATGTTCCTCACAAAATGGCTCCTCTCATAGATGGGTAGCTGTGGGTGAGTGGCACTACCCTCACATCTATGGATAAGCTCTACTATTGGGTGTGAGCTGGTAGAAGCCCTGTTGCAATTGGCAGAGCTGACCTTGGAGGAAGGTCATACATCCCCAAGAGCCTTGCTGATTAGTAGAGGATGGTAGTCAGAGTGGTAACTGGACCTGACCCTTTGTGACAAGTCACCCCACTCCCAAGTGGCAGCTGATTGGCTTACCTCATCTCTCAGGAATGCCATGAAAGGTTGAAAGCTGAGTTCTCAACTTAGGTTCCCACATACATTTCATTGCCTTCGTTGTGCAGAGCTCCCACCCTGCCCATTTCTTAACATTCAGTGGTTCCCCCCTGAGCTCAATTTAAAAATTCTATGCTTTCATAACAGCTGTAATATTTTTACATGACTTGACGTGTACACTGACATGCCTGTTGCATGCATTGGCAGTGCCGGTGCAACACTGCTAGAATGACCCCTTCCTGACCCCTTCCCTTCCCCTACTCTGGAGACTAGACCTGACGTCTCTGAGGGAGGGCCAGAAAGGTTGAAGCCATCCCGATTAAGCAAGGGGGTCATGGGGGAGTTGTTGGAGAGGTCACATGACCCATTCCTGATAAGTTACTCAACCCCGAGAATTCACATGGGTTGGTTTTCACCTGGTCTGTTTTGTGGGGGAAGGTCCCGGGAGGACAAAGCCTTGACCAATTGGTGGAGGGGTTTGGGTGGAGCTCTTGGAGGGGGTCACATGGCTCCCTTCTCTACTCAAGGTCACATGTAACAACCCCTGAAGTACTGCTCCCAGGAAAGAGAGAGGTCCAGCAAGTGTCAGCCACAGAGGGAGAGAATTTGGCCCATGTAATTGGGGTCAGGTCTTCTTCGCTCTTTGTTTCCTCTCCTGTGAATATCTTTGCCTGCTTCTTTCTTATTCTCTGCATTGCCACCTACTGGCCAGTGGGCTCCTCCCAAAGCATCTGCAGAGCTAAAACAACAGAGGGAGCACTTTAGTGGGTTGATGATTTAATCACAGCTACAAGCCCTTTGAGAAGAGGGAAGAGTCTGAAACCAGGGTCTGTCCTTGCACTGGGATGAAAAGTAGGGGTGGGAAACCGGTAGAATCCGGTATCCGATAATGCTGGTACCGGACGTACCAGCATTATCGGATTCGACCCGGTAATCCGGACCGGGTACCGGATTTCGGGGTACCGGATTTTTTTTT
>QEPC01004437.1:4038741-4057960 GCA_003113815.1 Sphenodon punctatus | reverse complement strand
CCCCCCCAACCCCCCAGGGATCACCCCTACTAAAGTTCAGTGCGCTTGCTTACCTTGCGGAGCTCCGGGTGCGGCGGCGGCGGGCGGTCCCCGGAAGGCCTAGAGCGTCTCTGACGCCGGCAGCCACAGCTTTAGTAGGGGTGATCCCTGGGGGGTTGGGGGTGTTAAACACCCCCCCCAGGGATCGGGTCATACTTACTGGCGGCTGCAGGGACGCCGCGGCCGCTGGTGCTGGGGGGTGGGCTCGCCTCTGAGTCTTTTTTTAAACAAAAATCCAGGCTGGGCAGGGTGGGTGGGGGGGTGTCCCCCCTTCCACCCACGCAGCCTGGACTCGGGGAGGGTTTGTTTTTTTAAACTTTTTTGCTGGGGCTTTAAGTTTTTTTACATTGCAGCCATTTTTAAATGGCTGCAATGTAAAAAAATCTGGTACCCGAAATCCGGTACCCGGACCGGATTTACCAGGTCGAATCCGATAATGCCGGTACGCCCGGTACCGGCATTATCGGATACCGGATTTACCGCCCCTATTAGTTATATAGCACCAACAATCTGTCTGGTGCTATCTAGTCATTAGTGGAGGTCACCATCATTCCCTTAATTCTCTCTGTCATTCCCTTAATTCTCTCAAACTGTTCAAAACTAGACCTCCCCCTGAATGGCTACCAGCACTGGCCTGCCCTTGAGAAAGGCACTAACGTCCTGATGACTAATGAGCCTAACCATAGGTATGGTGATTTTCTTGAGCTTCTAGCATTTCTGTGCTACCTGATTACTTGGAGAAAAGATGATTCATTGGTTAGACTGCTAGCTTGCAATTAGTGGAGGCTTTTGCCCTGTGGAGCTCCATGGATGCAGTAGAGGGGGATCATTGCACTGTGCATAAACTGGGACCTGGGTGGGTCCTGATTCAGGACTAGAATTCTGGGGGCTTCCTGGGGTAAACGTCTCCATCTTTTTCTAGTGAGAAGGTCCTGCACGTCCTTGGTTCTGGCCACTGTCAGGATTCTGGTCCAGGTACACCCAGCAATACTAGATCAGTCCTGTGGTCTATGTTGCTGATGAAAGCTACAACATGAGGTGATGGGGATACCCTCATCCCCAAATGTTTTAAGTCATCCTTCACTAAACTCCATCCTAATTTAGATTGCAAGCCTCTTGGAAAGAGCTGCTGGTATCTCCTGATTCCCTAATTGACAAGCACATTCATAGCACTTGATCAACTGTCATGATGGCTTGATCGCTGTAGGAAACAACTTCCCAATCAGCGATGAAGAGGCAATAACAGCAATGAGAATGCAGGCGGTGTAATTAAGAGGCAATTCCAGCCATCACTTATTGCCTCATCTTAAGGCATCTTGCCTCCTAAATGAACCTTAAACAAGGTCATTCCATCTGCTAGGATCACTTACATTATTCAAATTCATTCTTGTCTGTAGCAGGATATTTTAAAATATTTTCCTTATTTCACTCTCCTTTACATAATGGAGCATTTTTGACAGCGCTTTTGTGCTCTTGCTGTGTTGGGTGGCTAATTTGCTGATGATGATTTCCAAAATCTGATTGTTTTTTCTCACCTGGACAAACACAAGACATTAAAAGCATCTATTAATGACCACATTAATCAAATCTGTTCTTTAGCTGCTGGGGGAATTTCATCTTCACCCAGAGACTCCTTCCTCTGTTCTAGGTGCTTGCTGCAAATTCCAACCCAAATGATGCCCAGGTTACTCTACTGATTGCAAAGAGGTTTCTAAGGGTGTTAACAAATGAGACATTACCCCATGACAGGTGGGTGTCCACCTGCTCATTTAGTAGTTGGTCACCCCCACCAGCTACAAAGCCACCACCCACTGGACCCACAGCCTCCACTCACCACTGGGTCTTGGAGAATGTGGATCCCACTGTGTGGGCAAATGCTAGCTAACGCAGGCTAACAGACAACCACGTTCCATGATTTAGGTGGTGTATAGCACCTCTGTGTGTACAAATGTCAGAGCTTGGCCATGAACCCCTGTCCTGCAAGGATACTGCAGCAGTGTCATGTCCTGCTATGCTACCATCTCAACTTCTCCAAGTCTACCTATTGCTCCGTGGAGCTCTCTGCTGTGCCTTGTTAATGACCCCTGGCCTCTGGTGTAGCCCCTAGCCCCACCTGCTGATTCCTAATTGGCTTCCAATGGACATAAAGCCCGATGGGAACAACCGGGCAGTGGCAGGACGACTGTTGCTTTTCCCCTTCCAGCCCAGCCATCTCAGGAGCCTTGGAGATCTAGCCTAGTCGGAAGTTCCTGTCTGGCTCCTCTGCTTTACGCTATCTTCCTGTTGTCTTTGTCCCCTTTACACCCCCATCCCCTTGGAAGCCTTAAGTCCCACTTTGATGCTCTAGTCTGCTACCCTGGCTCCTCTTGGTGGGGTATGGCCTCAAGTTTTGCTATTGAACCCTTGTGTAGTGTTAAGTCTTGTTGCCTCTGAATCATGTTATGCCTTTGTATTAAGTCTGGTTTGCCCTTAAAGCCTACCTTCTCCCCTCAACCCCTTTCCTGTACCTTGTGCTTGTTAAACCGTGTTGCTGCCGAATCCTGTTATTGTATTCTTGTTTATTAAGCCTTGTTCCCACTGAACAAGGCTTCTCCCCACCCTGCTTTGCTTCTCTGGTCCTCACCCTGTGCAGGTTAAGCTGGGTATCCCTGTGTATTAAGTGTTGGTGTTGTGAAGCCTACTTCCCTGTCTGTCCCACCCCTCACCCGATTCTTAAGGCTTGCTGTCCCTAAAGCCTGCATTCTTTCCTATGCTGCCCCAGACCTCCCTTGTCTGTCTCTCTCCACACCTTGCTAGCTACACGCCTCTCTCCCATAGAGTGTGTTTCTTCTCAACTCCTGCTCATGGGACTCCTCTTTCTGTAGGTTCTTTCTCACTTTTGATCTTGCCTTGTATTCCTGCCTGGGAATAAGGCGCTCCTTCCAGTTCCCTAGAACTCAGCTGGCTTTGTGGGCTGTCTGAACCCTCTGGTCAGAGTTACTCCATCCCACCTGGGGCCACAGAAGTCTTTCAAACCCTGTGATGACCATGGGGAATCATCTGTTAAGGGCTAGACATTCCTGATCCTGATGGGTTAACTGCCTAGACCTGCTAAGGCCCCTGACAGCAGTAACAGAGTCACTGCCAGAAATCCTACAGCATCTGAGGATCGACCTCTTCCTGCTCTTCTCTTCTCTCTGCTCTCACTCCCACTGGTGCTGCTAGTGCAGGATGCCCACAAGCACATGAAATATATGCAGGGGCTGACCGTTTATTAGGTTGGACACGTTGAACATGAGTGGGGGCTGCATGGACCAAACCCAGACTCGAGCAGGCTGTTATTTTGTTTTCAGCCTAAGGTAAAACAAAAGGCAGAGTGTAAAAGCATCTTTTAGATCTGATGTAAATCACAATCCTTTCTTTAAGGAAGGCAATATTCAAATGGAATGTGACCATAAGGAATTTTAAGTAGCAAATAAATTGATGTAACTTTCTTAAATCCCTAATTGGTCTAACCTCCTTGTCCCTTTTATAGTACTAGACAGTATCTTGCATCAAATCACTGCCCCCTAGATGGATTGAGAACCATTTCAAATGCTGCTTTGCTCCTCGAGCAAAGAAGAGATCTCCTCTCAAAATCACTGGATCCGAGGAATTCTCTAGCCTCATCCTAAGAGATGGATGAGGAGGAGGCAAAGTCTAAAAAAGTAACAAAATAACCACCTCACTCTAGTTATTTGTGACCAACTTTGCAAAGAGTTAGCCAGTCTCTCCTGGAACCATGTATCTTCTGAGGGCTGATCCTTCCTTAATTGTTATTGCCTGGTGTGTCAAAGGCTGATCACTGGAGGATAAAGAGCTGGTCTGTTGACTACACTGACTCAGCATGTAAGGCTGCTGTTACTTTTGGGATGAGTAAGGGGAAGTGGAGGGACGACCTACTGTATCTGCGCCAATAATAGGAGTGACCTGGTTGTTTCACCTTAAGTATCACTATGAGAGACATCACGGTAGACCTAGTCTGACTGATTTCTCCCAAAACACCAATGAGATCTTGGAAAGAAAGATAGTGTGGTTGAGCAGCAGATTATCTCCTCTTTGTTTGTTACAATATTCCAAAGCCATAGATTTGAGCCAAGCATCCTGTCTGGTGGTAATGGTATTTGCTACCAACCTTATCACTGTATTGCATATAGGCTGTGAATCTTGCAGCAGAAATGGTCAAAAAGCCCTCACTCCGAATCCTCTGTGCTTCCTCTTTTTCCTCCACTGGCAGCACAGTGCTATGCAGCCTCATGGCCTCAGGTTGTGCTGGGAGGAGGCCATGGCAGAGCTATAATTGGATACCATAGCAGATGATGCAAAATTCTTCAAAAATGACCAACTTTCTACCCTTCCTGTCCCATTTCCTGTGTCCCCCCTTGTCTGGTTATCTGCCAACACAGCCAGCACCACCATGAAATTAGGCTTCAGATGCCTAAAGCACATTATGTGGGTATGGGGAAAGAAGAGATAAAATTAACTTGCTGTTGGGCAAACCAGTGCAGCAACTAAGGGAGCTTCCTCTTATTTCATAGCTTCTCAATTCAAGCATGGAAGTGGTAGCAAAATAAGCCTTTCTGCTTTTGGCTGGTCCAATATTTGGAAAAAAAATTGGTCCATCGCCATTTCATCTCAGCAACAATATTAAGTAGTGCTGAAACCCTGGAGAATTTGTTCACCAAGGCTTGGAAGCACCTGCGGTCCTCGGTTGAAGGTATTAGTAGGGCTTCCACAATCACATCAGATGGAGGAGGGATGATTACATCACTGATTTATAGCAATGAACTGTCCTCCAGCAGATACAGTGCAATCAGTGTGGTAATTTTAACCCTGCAGAACGGCTTCCGTGTTATTTAGAGGAGATACATTTCACCATAAAGGAATTGGGGATCCTACCTCATCTGGCACTCCGAAGGCGATATTGCTCAGGCCTCTAATTGCCATTTGGCAGACTGTGCTGACATCATCTGCAAGATTTGCCAAAAGGCACATGGCAGGTTTGAGGAGATTGATGTCCCTCACGATGGAATTGCTCATGAGTTACAATACATCAACAGGTTTCTTTAAAACAATTCTGCCATTTGCTACGTTAACAAACTGTAACTTAAGCATCACATCGATTGAATTAATAGTTACTTAAACATCCTTTTCAGTCCAGGGAGATTTTCTTACAAACGGATGGATCATTAATGGGTTAAGAAGTAATGGTGCTCCAGTGTAGGAAATAAATAACTGAGGGATGGGATATGACAAACAAGACAATAAAAAGATCATTGGGTATCACTATGCCCCGTTTTTCATAATGCAAGAACTTGTGGATGCCTCAATAAATGATCAGGCAGCACATTCACAACAAACTAAAAGAAGCACTTTTACATAGACTGAACAATTAATCCATGCAGCTCACTGCCAAGAATATTGTAAAGGCTAAGAGTACGACTGGGTGCAGAAGAGGATTAGGAAAGTTCTGGTAGGATAGTTCCATCTGTGGTTAGTAGTCATGATGGTCAGTGGATGCAAATTCTGCCTGCCAGAACCTGGGAGTGAATGATAGGGGATGGATCACTCCCTAGATGGCCTGGTTCAAGGCATCCTGTACTGGCCACTCTTGGAGACTGGACAGTGAGCTGGACCATTAGTTGCACCCAGTATGACTATGCTTATGTTCATAATAGTTCTGTAGTGTGAGTGGAAAGGGGGGGGGAGGGGGCTGTCACGTTGCGTTTTAGAAAAGGAAAGAAGGCTAAGTTTTCCAGCTGAACTAATCATACTGGATTGGGCCTTTTTCTCCTAATTGTATAAAATGAGTTTTACACTTTACTTTGAGGTCAAGCTAGCAAAGCAAGTATTGTAAAATGACAATATATTTATAAATAAAGGAACATGAGACTTTAGAATATATTAAAAATATAAGCGTAGTTTACTTAAATATAAATAGAGAATATCAGTAGTTTACATAGAATAGCATGGATAGCCAATCAAAATTACATGATCTTAAAACATCTCTATTTTAAGAAAAAAGCTTCTAAAAGCTTAACATATGCTCAATTCATTGGCTCAAAGATATCAAGAGTAATACATTACATTCTTCCCAGTTCTTCCCTTTGTCTGCCAAGATGTTGGTGAGAAAGAAACTCCAACATGAGGTGTGGAATCTCAGTCTAAAGAGCAAAGCTCTTGTCTCCCTTCTTAAGCTTGCCTGCATGGGAGGCTCACATTCCTGAGGACTGACGTTGCTGATGTCAGTTAGCAAGGAAATACACTGGATTCTAATTGGCTCTCTTAATTCTGAACAAGTAAAGTTTTTAAATTTCCTTCAAGGTTTAAATAGAAACCTTATATTTTTATCAAAGATAATTGTCAGATTACAGAGAGAATAACCAAAGCTTCAAGGTTATTTCAACCATTAATTAAATAGATATGTTAGCTAGAAAAAACTAACTTAAAGACTCCTTCTCAGTTTGGAGATGTTTATGGCCTGATCATTCGTCATCTAGACAGATAAAGTTCCAGACACCTCGACTGGCCAGAGGTCTTTGAGCTGCCCTCTAACTCCAAGCCATTTTACTGTTTCCTTGGATACGGTGAAAGTTCATTTGGGACGTTTAGAAAAAAGCTCATTGGAATGTAGCTGGAGAAGCTTCAGCCTGAACCAAGCTAATCACAGAAGTTGATTTTAGAAATCAATACTACAAAACACAAATCCAATACTTTGAAACAAAAAGTTAACAAAGAAACTCAAAATTAATACATTAGGAACACAGATGGCCAAAAATATATGCTTATAATAGGAAATACATGACAGGGGGAGGGTGATGTAGCTATACATGCATTCATATATGGTTTACAGCATGGTCACACAACAGCACAGGGTGCATTCAGAAGCTCTGCTGAGCTAGGCCAAGATCAGAAGGAATTGCTGGTCAGTTTCATCATCAGTAGAACGGGACTGAAGAGATCCAGTAACAAAGAGTTTGTCTCCCTCTTTCTTCCTTAAGCAACACTAGTGGGTTGTGAGCAGTGCCAGCCTTAAAATTTGCAGGTCCCAGGGCAAAAATAAAATGTTGGGTGTTCCTGGCCACACTCCTTTAGCAGTGGGCAGTCAGGTGTTGTCTTACAAAAACAGTGTCATAAGTTTTCACACACACTCACTTGCACAGAGAGGCTTTCCCTTGCAGATAAGCGCTCTCTCCACACACACACACACACACACACACACACTTTGGCAGGGATGATTCAGGAATTGGTGATTTACTGAAAGTGAGGGAAGGGGAGGCAGGGCCTCATAGGAAGCAGCCACCCTGGGGGCTGAAAGTTGTGGGGTGAGGACCCCATAGAAATAGCCCATCCTGGGGCTTCAGGAGTGCCGGACATCAGGCTACCAGGACTAGCCTCCCTGCGGGGCCCCCTCTAACTGCAGGGCATGAGCCATGGCTCTATTGACCCTGTTTAATGCCAGCCCAGGTTGTGATGTGAGCAATTGGAATGGGTAATGGCCCCAATGAAAGCTACACAAAGGAATGATGGAATGAGGCTTATTAGCTCCCCATTTCCAGACAAAGATGGATCCATTCGCAACCTAAACTGACAATTCCCATTATTATTCCCCCCACGATTGCTTTCATAGCTATAGTGTCCAGCATTGACCTAGTCTATACTACTTACTCCTTACATGCCTGACAAAGGGCCCCATGTAGCCTCAAAGCTTTTGAACTCTCTACAACAGAAGTTGGTCTGATAGAAGACCTCATCTGAACTCCTTTGTCGCCATCTCTTATGTTTTGGACCAACACAGCCACTGGTTTAATTATAATGGGGACAGAGATGCATCCCATCCAACTTTTAGAGAAGACAGATGTGTATCGCTAGATCCCCTACAACTTCTGGCTGTCACACAAAAAGTTTAGCAGTCCTCTGCTGAGGTGTAATTTAATGGGAAGAAGGGAATGGGGGTGGGGTGGGGGAGCGTTGATTTAATTTTCATGGGGAAGTTTTTGAAGGCCATTTTGCTGGGAATTTAGGAAGGAGGAGGAAAACTTGCCCTTGGGCAGAGCTGCCCGGTTGCATCGCCTGCTGAGAGAATTGCAAACAAAATTTGGCTTTTTAACAACAGGACATTAAGGACTCTGTCCCAGTCCACACCACCACTGAAAATAATGGTCCAGCTCCCACTGACTTAAATGGATGGAGGTCTTGCTCCCTGTGGCTTAAGGGCATTCTGCCCCCCACAAAGACCCACCAGGGAACACACAGCAAACACTCTCTCCAGAGTTCCCCTAGGTCGAAGCTGTATTGACATCGCAGAAAGACAGCACAGAAGAGCCAGTGATCTAATGGACCTGGATCTTAACTCAGCCAAAAAGCTTGTGCCGGTCAAACGCAGGTTCAAAGATGGCGAGCTGACCCAGTCAAAAATTTGCTCAACAACATGAACGTTAATGGCATCCACATACAACAGGGCTCTGGAAGTGAAAAAGGACCAGCTATGGAAGAGGGCGGGCTTCAAGAGTGCAGCTGCGTAGGTAAGGTCCCAGAGGTGTAGATCTCAGTGGCAGCACCCTCTCTGTTGAACCCAGAAGATGAAATCCTCCCCCGTCCCACTCACCTCACCAGCTGGCATACGCCCTCTCTGAGAGACACGGGGTTCTCAAGCCTTGAGCAAATGCTTTCTGCCAGCTCCACATTTGTATCCGCCAACAGAACAGCCTTTAGGGCTTCAATTGACATTCTGTGGGCAAGAGGCACAGAATTTCAGCAGGTTAATATGGGGTTTGAGCAGAGCCAAGAAGGTTCACATTCCACTAGCTCAATACAGGTTCGGCGGAGTACTGTGCAAAAGAGACCAAGAGCACCAACATCGCTTTCCAGCTTACGCTGTGTGCAGCCAAGGGGAGTCCTGGCAGGATTAGCTCTCTGGTCAGCTGGCACCCAGACACTAGCAGCTGCAGCAAAGACTAGGCATCAGCACAGCTGGCCCTGCAGGGGCTCTCAGGGATTTCCTGGGCAGGAAAGGGCAGATGTTCCGGAAGGCTGAATGTTGCTCACGATGAGAGGGAGCAAAGCAGAGCTCTCTCCCCTCAGGTTGGGGACAGGGGGGGAGGCACTTTACCTCTTGTGGGGTTTGTGTAATGTTGCTTGTGTGCCCCTGCACAGAGCAGTCTCAGCTGCTCCAAAAAGACTCTACAGGCAAAGAAGCACTGTCAGCAAAAGGGTCAAATCGGAAAGGAACCCAAGCCTCGGAGAGCTTGTGTGGGGGAACGGGTGGTGTAACAGGACTGGTCCTATGGGGACTTACACTCCCCGAGGGCCAGACCGATACAGACTGGGGCTGGCAATGTGACAGGTCTCAGAGCTTGCCTTAAAAAAGGTCCTTCTTTCAGATGCACTGACATTCCTTAACAGCAGCACAGGAAATCAAAGAGTCATGGGGAGGACTTCAATTAGCAATGATCAGTAAGGGACAGGAAATCTTTAGTTATGGACATCCGAAAATGGGCCTGCAAAATTTACACATAGACCCACTGCATAAGCAGACATTTGTGTCTGCAACAAGCTGGCTAATTCAGAAGACCAAACTTGTGGCATCGTAGGCACCCATGTTAGAGAGTCTGTCCCTTCCTGGCTGACACCTCTGGAAAGACAGACTTGGCTTCCAACATCAAGACGGCACCTCGCTGTTCACAGGGAGTGAAGGTAGTTTTGAACTGGAAGGTTTTTTGCATCGGTCCCTTGATACTAATTACCTGCAAGGATTCCAGTCGGAACTGCTGGTTGATACACTCCAATGATCGGGGGAAGCCTGAACTCACAAATCTCTGACCCTCACAAACGAAGAGATTTCCACACAGCTCTATGTTACTCGCATGTAACATTTCCCGGAACCATTCCAAAATGGGCTGTTCTTGCAAGAGAGACTTCATGAGATCTCCAAGGGACTTCATGGTCCATACAGTGACTGAAACCAAAAGAGAAGGAGTGAAGCCTGTTTTCAGAAGTCTCTGGGAAGGATGTATCTTTACAATACAAAATGGGATGGAGATCAGAGTAGATATGGCCAGAGAGGATCATTCTCACATACCTGGATGTGAAGAGCATCCTGTGCAGTCTCCCCTTCCTCTGTCAAGTTCTATTTTTCAAGATCTGGTCAAGTATGGTTCGGTATTGGTTCATGACCAGAGCTGACTTGAGTGTGCTGGCAGTAGAGAGATGGAGAGAAAAGCCATACGTTAGACTCACTACCATCCTCAAGTAACCATGGTCCTAGTCAGAGAAGATTCCAAAATGAATCCTAGATACAAATGCTCTGTGGGTGGAGCATCAGCTGAACCTCATCCCTCCCACTTACTGTCTCATATTAGGAAAATTCACAATCTTCACACTGAACATTTGACCCTTTCCTCTCCAGCGGCTTTCCATCTTAAGCATGATTCCCATCCGGAGGTCTTTGCAGACACCCATCAACCACCTTCCAGGTGAGATCACCCAACAGAGCTCAGCTACATCCCAATGGTCTTGGGAAATCCCTCGTGCTTTCAGAAAACAGGGAGACCTTTCCTCTCCCACCCAGGCTACTCTGCACAGGGATATGGAACATCTTACAAGGACATAATGGGTTACTAGGACACCCTGAATAGCTTCATGATAGGAATTCTAGAGATTCATGGCACTCTCCATCTTAAGACTTGTACAATATTGTTTGCCCCGTGTTTTGTCTGGCAGCAGATAAGGGACAGTTCCTATCTTCCACTGGGAAGGTAAGAAGTTAAGGATATAGTGAGCCAAATGTGAAAGCCAGTGGCCTCCAAGGAAGTTGAGGGGAGGCTGCCAGGTTGATGTAAAAACACCTCTGGGGGATAGAGGCAAGTTGAGGTGGTGTTGGAGTAGCTGAGGGATTAAGAATTAGACGTTGCAAGAGCAAGTGCACTCCTTGGGGTTAGGACTCTTTCAAGCTCAAACCCTCATGCGGACATAGGATTACTTCATGAACTGAACTGTACCAGAGCACTGTATGAAGTACTTGCCAGGTGCAGCCCTTTGTAGACCAGCCGCCCATCCAGAGAGATGGGAGTCAGGGGAGACTCGGAAGCTGCGATGTAGAGGCAATGGCTTAGAGAGACCACCAGGGTGGAGATGCTCATCTCCAAGGATAGCCTCAGGAAGGCCTACCAAGGACAGTGAGACAAGGGAGGTGTAGGAGGCAGGCTGCCGAGAGGCTGGACTGGCAGTTGTAGGACAAGAGCAGAACCAACTCTGAAACAGATGTTGCTAGGGAAGGCCTGAGGATAGAGCTATTTTCTGGGCTCACTGAGCGTAGTGGAAAATATAGGTAGAACTGAAAAGCTTTTCCAAAGGATTTGCTGACATATTATAGTCAATCTTTCTGCTGAAGTGTGAAAGCTTAAAAAAAATAAATAGTTCCTTTGCATGTAAGCTTTAGGTGGTTTTTACAGTGTTTCTGAAAAGGGGAAATAGTGGTGCTCTTTTGTTCCCTCACCCTGAGTGATGTGATGCTTACAAAAACTTTTAGTTGAACTCTGATTCAGGTTTATGTTGGTTGTGATATTTTATGGCCTCACCTGATTGCAGTGGGGAAAAATGTAGTGAGAATCGGAAGGTTTTTCCAAAGGATTTATTTACTGACTTGTTAATTCAATCTTTCTGCTTCTGTGTGAAAACTTGCTTTTTACACAGCTTTGTGTAGTTTTATACGCCATTTTTAGATGAGATGCTACCAAGCAGGTCCACCCATTCCTCCCCCTCCCCCCAGCACCCAGCTGATGGGGGGGGGGGGAGGGGGAGGGGGTGGATGCGCACTCCAGTGACCCATGCACCACCCTCTCTTGGCCACTCACGGAGCATTGGAGAAAAAGCCAGGCAGGCAGAATGGTGCATGGGGGCAGGCACCCACGCATCCTTAGCCTGTATGAATGACAACAGTCAGCCATGTTGGCTGAGTGGTCTGCTGTTCAGAGGCACTGAGGGTGGGGAAACAGCCTTTGCAAGGCACAGGGAACCGGCTGGGAGTGCTGGGGAGTCTAGGTTCCCCAGCACTCGGGCATGACATGTGGTTATCAGAGGCCAGCCTGGCATGCTACCCCCTCCCCCATGGTCCGTAGCAGGGGGGAGTGCATGGAGGCTGCTGGGAAATGCCTGTTTGAACCCCTCTCCACTCACCCAATGTGCGGGGGCGGTCCACCGCCGTCCCAAGCAGCGCACATGGACCTGCACCCCAGCCATGCCCATTTAAAAATGGCCATAGTCTCTCTAAAATGGGGAAATACTGGTAGCCCCTTTAATTTTGTCCCTTACTCCCTGAGTGACCTGGTGTTACTGGGAATTTCAATATTTTAAGGATTTTTCAATACTTTTTCTTGGTTTAGAAGCATGTAGGAAGGATGCTGAAATTGCTGTATAAATGCTTAATTATGATTCTGGGCACATATTGAAATTAATGACATGGAATGCTTATTGGAATTGTACCTTAACTAAGGGTGTTATCAGATGAGACCATAACCCACAATAACCCAAATCAGATGGGTGGCCAATGGTCATCTACCTGTGAATTAGGTGGCTGCCATGCAGGTGCATGCTGACTAATGCGGGTGAGTGTGCACCCACGTTGCCACCTCCCACCAGCTAGTGGGTGTGCAGCCTCCACACAGAGAGAGGTCCACCAGGACCATAGGGTCCCTGGCAGAGTGCCTAGAATAGTCTGGGGAGTGACTGTTCCTTCCGTTCATGCTATCACAGGCTCTCTAGGCACTGTGCCGGTTTACTTTTGATTTTTGGAGCTCCACAAAAGGTGCTCCAAAAAGTGAAAACAACAAGAAAACCGATAAAAGTCACAGTGGGGGCAGCTTCCTGTACCCAGAAGTTGCCGTGGCTGTGCATCAGGAGAAAGCGAAGGCAGAGTACGGTGCCTGCCTATCTCTCCCGTTCATCGCACAGAACCTGTGCGGGGCAGCTACGCATGGGATCCATGGAGTGACCCCGGACTCTAGTGAACTAGTGTCTCCTATGTAAGATATTCCCCCTCTGTTTGGAGTTGTGTTGGCTTTGGGGAGTGACTCACAGTGCACTGCTACATCCAGGGCCTTTGATTCGGCCTGCTGCAGAGTTGCCAATCAGCCCGCCCATGCAGGCAAGCACCCCCTGAGTTTTAACTGTCACTTTGGAAGAGGGCATGTAAAGAGAGGGAATGGTCTGTTTTCCTAGGAGAAATAGGTGTAAGGGAATGAATGCAGGGATGGGAGGAGCAGGTGTGAGGTGAAGGATTAGAATTGAAACACCATCAGTGTGGATCTGTAGCTAAACATTTAAAGTGTATTATGACGTTTCCTAAAGTATTCTGCCCCATGCCTCCTTCCAAGTGAACTCTATCATTCATGCCCCCCTCTCTCCCAACTGCAGCTGAATTAGGGATGGGAATGAGGGAACTGTTTCAGTTGTTTCATGCATTTAGATTGTAAGCCACAGGCAGGGACCACGTCTATTTCTATGTTCTGTACAGCACCAGATACATGACCGGTGCCATGAGTGTTTATTATAATAATAATAATTCTAAGGCTTAGGTTTACACTGACATTTCCCCCACCCCTGCATGGTGGATTCTCTGGTGTGTATTGAGGGCTGAGCTCATCCTGTAGCATTCCCCAGTGATGGTACATTCTCTCCTTTGTAGCTTCCCTGATGTATATGGAGTGCCACAACTCCTCATGAAGCTTTCTTTTCACTCCTGGCCTCTACAGGGTTTCTCCATTTTTAAAAGTCAAAGAAATCACACATACATTTCATGTCTCCTTACCAAAAATAGGCTTGAACTCTTGATCTGCCAATATTCTTTTCTATACAGAAACAACTGCTGGTTTCCCCTTTTGATTTGTTCACAGAGCTTTGCACTTTAATCACTATTGCATGACACCAACATGGTGTAGTCTTTAGATCTGTATTCACTGTGGGGTTTATTATTCATTGCATATTCCATAGTAATGTGTGAAATCTTTAAGGGAAGCCCTGCACTCGGGTTGCCTTGCCCACAAACCTAGTACCACCCCACAGTGAATACGGATCTAAAGACTACACCATGTTAGTGTCATACAATAGTGATTAAGGGTCCCTAGATGGGACCTCTGAGGCTGAGAGTGAATAGCAAGAAGTGGATCACTCCATTAGGAGCTGTTGTGCACTTCTCTCAAGCTACCAAAACTGGTCATTGTTGGTGACAGGATGTTGGGCTAGATATACCAGATGGGTCATTGGTCTGACCCAGTATAGCACATCTTATGTTCATTCTCTCTTCCCCTCCCCCCCCCCCTTACAGAATAGCGGTGATTCAGAATAATCTAGTGTAGATTTCAGAGGGATAAATATATAAGCCCCCTCCAGCAAGAGCGGAAAGCATGAAGAGGAAATCTCTGCAATAGGATTCCTTCCAGTCAACCTTTACTGATATCATTTCTCTAATCTGAACCGCTTATTTATTGGGGGAGGTAGGTTATCACATGATCCGTGACATGAAATTCTCATGCTATCCCTCCATTATATGAACTATGCAAAAAAACCTCCTTGTGGAGGATCCCGAGGGAGGTAGAAAGGATGCAATATGGTCACTTACTTCAGCCATCCCATCAACAGAGGTGTCTAAGTTCTGCAAGATGTACATGCAGACTCCCTGGATAACCTTTTCTTCCATAGCATCCTCGGTGGGAAGGCTCTTGGCCTCCTGTGAGATGGAAATAGAAATGTTATTAGCTCACGAGAAGTTGCTCTTACGGGCCATCTCTTCCAAAGCCAGGCGGTATATTGGCCTAGTCCAGCATTTAAATTCTAGTGTAGGTGAGCAGTAGGAAGGATAAAGATGGGAATTCCTAACTGGTGAGTCTGATTTTATATTCTAAGTACCAAGCGACTCTCCTGGCTTCCTTGGGGTGACTGTAGTGCTCCCAGAGACCAGTCCCACATGAAGAACTCTTCTTCCCACTCCATTTCCTCACCTGTGATGGGTTGGAGAGAGGACCCTCATTGGGCATAGTACACCCCTGTGTGGGGAAGGAGAGGGAAAAGAGTACGAACCAGCAGTAGAGCAACATGAAGAGACAGGAGCAGAGCTGCAGCACAGACCCAGCAGATCAGCATGATGTGGTACAACCCAGCTGCCTGGACCCCCATGGAGAAGTAAAGGCTCCTTGCCAGGATTGTGCAGAAACTAGGAGCACTCTCCATGCTCCTAACCGTATTGTTAGCAGCCCCGAGATGCCGTGGGCATGAGGGGGCGGCATAAAAATGCCAAGAAATTTAAAAAAAATTAAAATGGCACCCTACGTTGGAGACATTCCCTGGGGCAGTTTGGACAAGGGCTGACCTTAGAAGGTGTGTTTCTGGGGGGAGGGAGAGGAAAGTGATTGTTGAACACCTGAACCTTCCCACCCCCACCCCTATCCTCAAGGACTAGAAGCTTCAGCCGCCTGCAGGGGGAAGGTGAACTTCTGGGGGTGGGAGGAGAGACACTGCTGAACACCTGGTCCTTCCCAGCCAACCCCCACCCATCTCCTCCAGAACTAGAAGCAGGGGGCTGCCTTCAGTAGCTGCCGAAGGGGTAAAGGGGGCTCAGTTGTGCTTTGGCCTCTGCTGAAGGGGCTATGGGCATGGCTGGGGTGGTGGTGGTGGATTGTGCCATGACTCCCTTGTGAGGGGGTGTAGGGTGTCATGGGGTGAGTTGGGAGGTTGGGACTGCCACAACTCCCCCTATGAGAAGGGGATATGGGAAGGGATGGGGTGGTGGTGGATTGTGCCATGACCCACTTGTAAGGGGGGGTGTGGGCATGAGGAATTTGAGGTATGAATTGGGTAGGGAGAGGGTAGGGATTGGGGTTTGATGGGTGGTGTAGGGTTGTGGAAAGGTTTGGGTGTGGGGGACTGGAAGATGGCATCAGGTGGGTTTCATTGGCAGGGATTTGAGGGATATTTTTGAATGTATTTTAATATTTTTGTTGTTGTGAGCTGCCCTGAGCTTTTTTGGAGGGGTGGCATATAAATGTAAATTAATAAATAAAATAAATAGATTTTGTGGGGCCCACAGTGAAGGTATAATGCAGGGTCCCTGGTGGCCGCACCCCATGAGGCCCTAAAGGTGGTGATGTGCGCAGCCCCATTGGGAGGGAGTGGGGGCCACTCTCTCCCAATGCATGTTTAGAATTATGAATCCATGTTGTAGATGACATGCTCTGCAATGTCTCCAAATCCTTTTTACTCCCCACTCGTTTTTTGTTTATTGCCTGGGGGGAAAAAAAACTTCACACCCCCCCCCCCCCGTTGTTACCTCCTAATTAGAGGGGGAGCAGTAGAATGCCCATCTCAGCTTTGGCTCATACGCTTGGTCTAATACGAATTGCATTTTGCTGAGCGTCATCTCAATAAATGGAGACTATCAAGAGGCTGCAGAAATCCAGCAAAACAGACAGGGAAGAAATACAAACAGCTGTTAAAGTGATGACTCGTCTTCAGGCTCCTTAGTAAAACATTCAGAGACACTCTTGGTTCAGAACTCCAACACTCTCAAGCCGCTAGATGCCTTGGAAGCCAGGCAGTTTGGCCATAAAGCAGCAAGAGAAGGCCATAGGAAAGCTTCCTCCAGATGAGGTAGCTCTTCAGGGGAATAAAGCCAGAGGAAGGGGACATGGATCAATACTTGCTGCACCTCTAGCTCAAGGGGAAGGAAAGGCAAACAGGAACACCATAAGAAAAGTGCCATGAGGCCTCCTCCTTCCCCGTTTCTCATCTCATTCACACTGCATGTGGGGGAGAAAGGGACCTTCTCAGAGGCCCACTCTGGTCTGAGGCCTGGGCAAAAGTGCCCACCTTCTCTCCAGTCCTGTGTTCCACCGAGATATCCGCAGCAATTAGACAAGAGTGGGGTGGAGGCTGCTGAGTTTTCCTACACTCAAATGTTCTCTTGCCCAAGGTCTCTTAGGGCAGAGTTGCACATGGGTAGCTGTACCTAGGGCTGGGCAGCTCCCTGTAACCGCACAGGTAAGTTCCTCTAGTTTAACCCTTTCAAATGAATTTCTCTTTAACCAATGGATATTCGCTTGATGAGAGAGATAGGAGTTGCCATACCATAGGACGACACCACGTAGCCCAGGGTTGTGAGGGTGGATGGATCCTGGAGTTCCTCTGTTGGTTTAATTTGGCTAAGGATTTTATACACGATGTCCCGAAAGTGACACTTAGGCAAGGACACCAGTATGCCACTGGCAGTCATTTTTTTCTGTTGCACCCTTTAAAAAAGAAAACTGATATGACAATTGGTCCAATTATTCCTTGCCAATATTGCTTGTTTGAGTTAAACCCTTACTCCTGTACATTAACCAAACGTAATTCCTGCCAATGGATTTATTATTACTAAAGATTTTCTATGGAGTATGGAGAGAGAATTTTCTAGCCTTTAGGTTGTTTGCAAATAACCTCACTAGACTATTTGCTGCTTATAGGATGTGATTGGCTACCCAAGTCACATGGTATTGTAAGCCTTCATCTTTCTGTGAGGTGACCATGGAGTACAGTCTGTGTGGCTGGGAGAGAGACAACACAGAAGTTCCTTGGTGTAACAGGGACATGCTAAGTCCCTTCAGAATGAGGCCCAGGGTAAATGGTTGCAGGGTGCAAGCCTTTTGAAACTGAACTCAGGAGCAAGCATTTTGTACCCCACCCCATCAACCCCAGATCATGGTGCTACAGCAGCAGTGGTAGCACCTGACTTCTTCTAGAATCACACTCATTTGAGACAGATTTGTCATCTACAAAGAATAGTTCTAGTTTAGGTATCTCTCCGCATCCTCTCCTCAGTGAAAACTGATGCAAAGAATTCATTGCGCTTTTCTACAATGGTCTTGTCTTCTTGGGAGTTCCCCCTTACTCATCTAATGGCCCAGCTGATTCTCTCGCAGGCTTCCTGCTTTTGATGTACTTGGGGGATGGGGGGGGGGGAAAGAGGGATTTTCGGGTCTTTATCAAATCACTCATTGAATTCCCTCTTGGCCTACCTTATTCAAGTTTTACATCTAACTTGCCAATGTTTATGCTCATTCTGTTTTCCAGAGAGTTCGTGTGGTTGCCATGTTGATCCCAAGTGACAGTGAGGGAAGCTAGTTTCAATGATATCTTTTATTGGACCACCTGCTGTTGGTAGAAATAAGCAAGCGTTTGGACCATGCAGGGCTCTTCCTCAGGCACGTAGCATAGGAAGGGTAGAGTCGCCACTTGTGCAAATTTTTAAGGAACACTTATGAAAAATACATGCTGCAGGGTCTGCAGCATGTATTCAGTCTCTTGTAAATTCTAGATACAACAGCAGATTTTCCTGCCTCTGCTCTCACTGTTGCAGCTGGGGTATATTTAGGATGAGCCTATAATTCATGCAAAAAATATTTTGTGGGATGTGACCAACTTTGGAGTCCTTCATACCCCAAATCACTGCTCCATACAAAATCTGTGCAACAATTTGTCTCTAAAACTCTAAGGCCAAGGGTTGCCACCATAGTGGTGGGTAAAGCAGAGAATTGCTTCCATTTGTTTTAAGCATAATTTTTTTTGATTTCTGGATATGAAAATCCCATCCCACACTTTGTGAGAAACACACCCCCAGGTATCTAAATTATTTGACCTGTTTGAGAGAATGCCCATTAATAGTCCACTTAAAAACTAGGGATGGGCGAATGTGATTCGGAAGTTCGGAGTTCGGCCCGAACTCGGCCTGTTCAGACGACCGAACGCGAACATACCAAACAGCGAAATGGCTGACCAGTTCGGATGAGTTTGGGTGGCAAAAATAGGTTCACTGGAAGGTCAAACATGACAGGGAGGTGTCAGTCACTGAGGAGCAGACTTCCAGGCACCAGGGGTGGAGAGACTTGCAAGAAACGAACTAATTATCTGCCTCCCCCCTTCCCAACACCTTCTGAGCTAGTCACTGTTCCTGAACAGCAGGCGTTGAGTAGGATTTGTAGATTGCTTTAAGTTTCATTTCAGTTTTGTACTGAAATGAAACTTAAAACCTTAAACTGAAACCTTGTGTTATGCATTTCACTGTACAGACTCATTGAGTATGTATGTATTTCACTACAGACTCCTCTTCTGTTTGTGATTCCCCCCATCCCATATA
>QEPC01004437.1:3996975-4031519 GCA_003113815.1 Sphenodon punctatus | reverse complement strand
GGGGGGGGGGGAGATAGTGGGAGCAATGGAGGTCAGGAGGCAGGAGGGGATTGGGTTGAGAGGGCAGGTGGAGGGATTGGAGGAAGAGAGCAAAGAGGAGATTTCCTCAAGGGAGACGGGAGGGAAGGAGGAGAGGAGAGAGTGGGGAGGAGGAGGGGTGGTGAGAGAGTGGGGAGAGGAGATGGATGGGAAGCAATGTCCTGGCGGATCTTGTCCATCTTTGAGGTGAAGAATGACGCGAGATCCTGAGCAGAAAGGGAAGAGGGAGGAGGGGGCAGGGGGACTTGAGAAGGGAGTCAAAGGTGGAGAAGGGGCGGCGAGGGTCACGAGAGTAGGATTCAACCTGGGAGGCATAGTAGTGTTGTCTCATCAGGGAGATAGCAGACGAGAGGCAGGAGAGGGAGAATTTATAGCGGAAAAAGTCAGGGTGGGAGTGGGATTTGCACCAAAGGCGTTCAGCAGCCCGGGTGCAGGAGCGGAGGTAGCAGATAGTAGGAGTGAGACAAGGACGGGTTGTTGTTTTTTTAAACTGTGAACTAAATAGAGTTTGTGGTTTTAAAAGAATGTGCGACCGGCTATAACGCGTGAAATGTCGCGTCTAAACCCCGCCCGGGGAATTTTTACATGTGGCATGATTTCACATAGTGTGTATGCTGCGCACGTCTAAAAGCGGTCTAAGAAACTGCCTAACAACCGGAAGGAAGCCTGCCAAGTTTATTACAATACACACCTTGGAGACTGGCTGGGACTTCAGAGCAGCTATACGGTTGGATCTTTTCATGTTTGTAAAGGCCAGGAGCACCTATCATCTATATTATGTTTTGCGGCCCTAGCTGGAACAAGCCCTATATTGGAGGTTTTGAAGGATGGATGAAAGGGGCAAAGAGGAGGCCCATATCTAAATTAAGTAAAGCTCTTCCAGAGCAAGCCAAGCTAGGAGCCTGTTTACAGAATGCTGAAGATATAGTGTGGTGGCAAGGGTAGCTAATTCCCCAATAATCAGGCTACTGAGAGCTAAGAGAGTCGCTCTGCCACAGCACCACACCTGCAGTGTTCCTCACACCTTCAGAGGCATTCTCTTCCACAAATACCTGAGGAAACTGAGTGGACACCTGACCATCAAACTTATCAATAGGGTCAAACAGCTCAACCAGAGCCATTATCAGAAAAGGGGGAGCAAGGGCACAGTCGTCAATTGTGACCCAAGAGGCATCTGTCAGCACATCCGGGCCAACCCTAGGACACCTACTATAGGCAGGGACCCAAGTTGACTGCGTTGCTGCAATTTGCAGTGATTTTTGCAGAATCAGCCAATCCTCGCAGAATCAGCCAATCCTCGCAGTGCCATGCTGAAATTACAGTGTCACTGCAGTGGGGGCTGTCTGCAGGATCTTTAAATCCTGGCTCTATTTTTTTATTTTTTATTTATTTATTTAAGGCTCTGGCTCTCGCCCTGGCCCGAAAGTAAAAAACAGTACAATATAATTTTTACCAATGATATAAAATAATAATAATAATAATAATAATAATAAAACAAATATCACATAACACAACAACACATAACATTTCATGTTGGTAGAGAAGAAAACAATATAAAATTTATCAACATAACTCCAGGAAAAAGGGATTTCTAATAGTCATAGACCACCAATAGTAGCATTTACTAATGGAAGGAGATTCTGAATCAAATTGCCAACTTCCTTTCCTTAACGGGGAGACCCATTACGATAAACAATAGGCCGAATAATATCAGTCGGACATAAGTCAATAGATTACACCTCCCTCTGGTACTCAGGGGTCCAATGCGGTAAAAGGGACAATGCTTCTCTGTATCCTAGTATGTGGCCCCTTAGCCCTCTATCTCATTGCTAGTTCTAAGTTTCTTGGCTAAATGTACAAATAATGCCAAAGCATTACAATCCTCTGATCTTTTAAGATTTAACAAATATTTCATTTGACCTATAGGGTCATCATACTCCTTTCCTTGGAGCAACGGGAGAATCCAGACCTCTCGTAGAAAAGAATATAAGGGGCATCTCAAAAATATGTGCTCTATAGTTTCTAGTTCGTTTGATTGACAAGGACAGCACCTCTGCACTTTTGGTAATGCATTATGCCTTCCTTGAACTATAGCAGTCTCAATTAACTGAAAACGAGCCCTCGTATAGTGTCTACGCAGTTCCATAGAGTTCATTAACTCCAGATATCTTTCTAAACCAAAAGAAACTTTGACGTGTTTCATCCATGGGGCTGCTTTCCACCCAGTTAGGATTGCTAGATCTTCCTGTCTTCCTATGTCTAATATCGTATCCTTAAGTCGTTTATTTTGCTGTAAATCCTGGCTCAGATATAAACTTGTCACCTGACCCCAAACTAAAACTGCTGCTGCAGCTGCCGTCTGTCCGGGAGATGTGACCATGACCCGAGGGTAAATAGGCCCCTGGGAGATGAATTGTGGGTGGGTGGGGTCTGAAGGTCCTATGTTTGGGTGAGGGAGGTCTGGGGTTTTAATATGAGGTGGGAATTCTGGGGTGCTGAAATTCCAGAGGATTTGAGTTGTGATTAGCAAATTTGCGATTCTACGTCAAACCTGTTGCAAATGTGCTTCTCAGCATGCATAGTTATGCAAATCAAATTAATCATGTAAATATTAATGCTCACGGTGAATTTGCAGAATTTGGTTTCACGGTTTGAAGAATTGAAGATTTTTTGGTGCAGTGAACTCGGGTCCCTGACTATAGACATCGACAGACAAGCCCCTTGTCTGGGTTACATCATCTTTGAACTCAGCCTTACTACTTTCCTTTGGGTGCTTTGACTGTTCGAACATCTGGTCAAATTTGTGCCATAAACCCCTCAAAAGGGTCTTAAAATCTATTAAACGTTCCTTAATATCCACCAACTCCTTAACAAATAAATAGGGCAATGGGTATGGAGTGTAGGGGGGGGTAGGCTTTGTTAAACAAACAACCATTGTGGGCAATAGGCCCCACAGAAGCAAAACTTTGCATGCTGACACTGAAGTGGTTGTTGACTGACTCAGTCTGTCCACAGTGTCCATACATCATGTCAGTGGGGGAGCAAGACTCCTGTCTTTCTACAGGAATCCAGAATGAATGGAATCTCTATTCATGGCGATTCCCGATTGCAGCGTGTTTCCTTTAAAATTTGAATCCTACTTGACACAAGGTTTTCTTTAACATATTGTACCACTGTGCCACCAGCTCAATTGACTATGTTATTCGGATATATTTTGTATCCAAATATTAGTATCCCATTGATTGTCTTCATTCCGACAGGTTTCCAAGATGTAGGAAACAATAAGGAAGAGTTATATAAGCTCATTAGAACTAATTACTTGAGGGGAAATGTGTTAATAGGTGATGGCACTATGGGAACAATCCTCTGCCAATTGAAGTAAATGATTAATCTTAACTGATCCTAATTAAGGGCAGGGGGATTCTTCTTGAAAGTACTTCAGGCCAGGCTGATCGTTACTGTAACCCTGTCCCTTTAGTAGGGTATAAGAAGGGAGCGAAAACTGACTGAGCTAGGTTGTGGAGAGAGACAGATCTCTGGGAACCAAGGTCTGAGGGACGGGCTAGAGCTTACACTGAACTAAGGAGAGGAGCTGCACAAAGGAAGCCTAGAGGAGAAACAGAGTTACGTAAACCTCACCTGGGAATGAGAGTGAGCCTGGGTGAGGAGGTAGGTTAAGGTTAACCCTGTGTTATAAGCCAGGCAAAGCACTGTCTGCTTGTAAATATATATACAGTGGTGAAGGACAATCAATTGGGTGTTGGACTATAACTGGAGCATTGTAGTATATACTGGTCCCCTGCTAAGCCAGTGCGAAGGTCCCAAATCCTTACAAGGATGTATCCCAGGTTACAGTGTGTGTGCGCATCACAACCTCGCAGCTCAGGATGCAGCCAGGGTGACAGGGTGCACATCACAACCTCCCAGCTCTCAAATTCTGATTTTATGCTTCTTTCAAACAAAACACTGGGACTTCTTTTTTTTTTTTTTGAGAAATATGTTTGATTCTAACACAAATATGGTGTCTCCAGAAAACACCTGAGAATCAGAAAAGTCTTGTTGCAGAAGTCAAAGGCCTGAATTTGTGCCTTCCCAAGTCTTCAAACTAGCAAAACACTTTTGCACATGCATGGTCTAGTTAATGACGTTCTTAAGTGGTGGGATGGACCATGGCTTTGGTCTAGAGGAAGGTGCCTGAGTGTGGAAAGTTTTCTGAGGGCTTTTTCTGGTGTACATTTTTTGGAAGTTAAGTACCTCCTAACACAGCTTAACTTCACCTGCACTTCCACGAGAAGAATAGTAAAGTGAGGATATGAAGGGAAACAGGTACCTCTCCAAACAAATGGTGTTATAGAAGGAAAGGAAACTTACTCCAGAGGGATTGATCTTCTATACGAGAGGAAGGTAATTTGATTTATTTCTCTCATCGGTAATGCCAGAACAAGACTGAGAGGAACACAGGGAGAGGTAGACACACACATTACCATTTGTTCCAGATGGGGAAACTGAGGCTGAGAGGTTGTGACATGCCCAAGACTACCCAGTGAGTTCATGGCTAGGGTGGGATTTTCAAGCCCTGGCTTCCCAGGTCTAACTCCAGCACCTTATCCACTACATCACTCTGGCTCTCTATTAATCCCTGGATTCTCCTTCTCAATGGAAGAAGAGGCAGTTGCTCTAGAGTAACTCCTTCAGAACAGCTATCCTTGCTGGCAAGAACAATGGCAGGAAACTTAAATCTCTAAATGGGATTGCGCAGGCAAAATGTGGGCATCTCTGATTTATGGTCCTTCACTTCGTAACTAGGGAGAACTTACTTACCTGGGTGTCCTTTGTGATGTCAAAGGCTGCTGATGTGATGTTACTCAGCAGCTCTTCATTCAGATCAGAGGTATCCTTCCAAAACAGATCATGAAGGACCCATAGAACATCTCTCCTTTTTTCCTGGGGGTGGGAGGAAGTGGAGGAGCAGGAATACATTATTATTATTAAGGATTTTTATAGCACTCGCAACGTGCCTGACACTGAACAATTGGTTGCAGAACTGTCCTACCTCATCATCAAGCTGCTCCAGCAGGACCGTTACTACTCCTGGCAAGTTGTTTTGTGCCAAACAGGAGATCTGGGAAGTAACTGCTTCCTTACTTAACTGCTGGGACAGTATTCTCTTGATGGCTGCAATGCAATAATAGAAGACTCTGCCGATTACCACTGGGAATGGGAACAGAATAAGAGTCTAGAAAGGGAATAGAAGAGAGGAAGAGACGAGATTGGGGAGGTACAAGGAAGCAGACCAAACCCCCAAGGCAGGGTGGGTGAGGCGCGTGAATTTCAGGGTGGGGAGCAGACACCCCATCTAGAGTGGTGGCCTTCCTGGGGCTGAACAAACCCCTCCCTCTAAGTCACCTCCCAGAAAGTTGCTCCACCCCCTCCAGGTTTCTGCCTCCTGCCAGGCTTGGTAAGAAGCAAGTATTTATTTATTATTTATAGTTTTTTACCCTGCCCCCTCCTGCCTCTAGTAGCTCGGGGCAGCTTATATCATAAAAACCATAAAATACAATATCACAATATAAACAATGTAATAAAATCATAAAACAACCAACCAGTGTGCAAACTAAAACAAAATACAAATACTCACCCCACTCCTCAACCCTCCCCGCACACCAAATGCCTAGCAGAAGAGCCATTGTCTTGCACTGATGTCAGAACGCTGAGGTGGGCGGTGGTGGACCCCCCCATGGGGAGCAAGTTCCACAGTGCCGGAGCAGCCACTGAGAACACCCGCCTGTTGGTCCCCATCACCCCAATAAAGTTGCCCAACCACCCTTGTATCTCTCCTCTCTTTTTCACTCCTAAAGCCACATTGCAAGCCCCAGACGGACACTTAGAATCCAGGGGGAGATGGTGGCAAAGTGTTTTTCCCAGGGCAAGCTAAACAATTCAGGCCAACCATGGAACTAAGCCAGTTCACCCAAACTGACAATCTGCCCCAACGTCTGGCACATTTTATCATTATTCTGCTTGTAGACCTACTATGCTAGGCATGGAGAACAACCTCAGGTGCAACAGCAAGTCTGTACGTGGTCCCTTTCCAGTTCCTGGACCTGGCCCCTGCATCCAGTTCCTACTTTCAACCACTGAAAATCTGAGCTTCAGGATAAGAGAGCAAAGATGAGGGAATGTACACAAAGATAGAGGATGGATCCATGGCACAAATAAATGATCTGGGCCCTCTTTTTCTTGAGTACAGTCCTTAAGCACCCCTACTCACAAACATGTGGCCCTTGGAGCTTGTACTGATTTTCAAAGTGGTCCTCAGGATGAAAAAGGTTTCCCACCCAACCTCTTCTGTGTCTACATTCCATATGGAAAACATAACAGATTCTTGCCTTTATTGTTTTCTTCCTCAATATGTTTCTCCAAAGTTCCTCTAGATCACGAGTTGAAGATAAAACGATCTGTCCAGCCCGAGTGCCTCGGTGAGACATAGCCAAGGAGCGGATGACAGTTGCTAGCAAATCATGAAGTGCTGCTTCTATGACATCACACTGATGTCAAACTCCATTATGCCATAGCAGACCAATGAAGGGCTGTGTTTCAGCCAGTACCTAACTCTGTATGTAGCCCATCCAATAGGTGGCCAAGGAGTTGATGATGTTGTTGCTAGGATATCCATTATAATGTATTATGAAAATGTAAGCACAGAAGTGGGGAATTTCAGTACTTTGGGTTATCCTGTGCTCCATTGACTGAGCCATTCACTTCAGTGAGTTGAGGAATCTGCTCTTATTCTCCTGCTGTTAAAAACACAAGTTTCTCCATGACCTTTTTATTCTCCTGTTAAAAACACACATTTCTCTCCACCACCTGTGCCTGAAGGGATGCCTTCCTAAGTCTCTGTAAAACAGCTTAATAAAAACTCTTTTGACCTGTAAACTTAATCAGCAACTAGTCCACTATCTCCTTTCCTCCTCCCCACAGCCTGGGTGGGGGAGTACAAGCCCCCTCACCCTCCGCCTAACCAGGAGTACAAAACCTCCCTCCTTCAAGTGCAGCAGGCCCCTACACCCTGGAAGGGGCATAAGCCCCCTCTGCCCACTGGATTCCTATAGGCGGTGGGAGGACATACAAGGCCCAGCTTGCATTTTTATTTTCCAGTGTCCCTCAAGGGCCAGGGCTCCAGGTTTAATGCAGTAAAGCATTCTAGCGGCTCCAGGGTTACTACAGCTTTAATCGGCCCTAATAGCTTCCCCTGCACCTAAGAAACATCACCACGGGCTGCCCGCTATCTTCTCCCTAAACCCCACCCACGCGAACACCGCGTGGAGCACCCTCATGGGCTAACCTCTGCCCTAACTCCGCAACTACCTTTACCGCCTCCTCCCAGGCTCCTAAGCCAATCGCCAAACTAGAAGTGGCTTCCCTGGCAGACCCCTCCCTCGTTGTTCTACTCTCCACCCCTCAGCTTCAAGACTTTTGCATTTTAAACTAGTGGCAGCTGGTGATTGGTGGTTCCCGGGGCTGCCAATGAGAAAGAGGCACCTCAGAGGAAGTGTGTTCTTATGCACACACACCCCCACCCCCCATAAAGATGATTGATGTCAGCATTAACTCAGAAGTGCTGAGCCAGGTGTTTGCAACGCAGGGACTAGGATCAGGAGACGAGTAGCTGCTGATCCTAGACGGGGGATCATTTGTGCAAGGGGAATACAGACGGGGCATCATTTGTGCAAGGGGGGAAGGCAGTAGCTCCGCCACACACAAGGCGCTGAGATTACTGTGGCAGCCTGCTGGCTGTGGGGATTGGCTGGTTAATCGGGCTTCCTTCCCTCCGTAGCCAATCAGAAGGAACAACTTCCTGGAGGATCTTCTGTTAGAGTGAGATCCTTTCCTAAGGGGGAAAGGATTTAAGAAAGACGCAAGGAGGTGGACAGGTTACACACGCAGAGATGAATATCAGGAAAGTCTGTCTACTAATGCTTCTCCTGGGGTTGGCCCAACTTGCTATATTAGCAAAATGCCACGAGGAAGAACAAGGTGGAGGTAAGCGTGCATCTTCAAAGAGCTGTCTTATTCAGGAGCCGCAAAGCAAGCGGGCCAGCCAATACGTGGGCTGCAAGATTCCTAAAGAAAGCTAGTCTAGGCTGGGAGGTGTAAGGCTATAGCTGGTGGCTCGGACTTTGGCATAGATAATTAGTTGGGAGAAATAATAAGATGAGTTGTTGAGAAAACCAGAGATGCAATCCTGACCTTAACCATTAAAGTCAATGGGATTCTAGACTTCACTGGGTAGCCTGGACCTTAGCTGTTGTGGGAAATAGATTAAATACCAGTAGAAAGTAAAGGCACAGGATTAAAGTGAAATATTCCAAATTATAGTATTCAAGAGTCTATAATTTTAATCCCCAAGTTGTTAGGTTAAAAGTGAAAAAAGCTTTCAGAACTATAAGTGGCGTTATCTAGAGATGATCTGCTAATTGGATAAATCAGTACTACTTGTCAAACTGGTTTTCCTATTTTGTGTTCCTGAGAGACTTTATTGCAAAGTGAATTAAACCCACCACCCTGCTACTTCCTTTTGTGCAAATAACCTATATGGGATACGTATCTGTAAAGTCACCCCATTGCCCCTTTGAGGGTCACATTGAAAGTGCAATCTCTGTTATCTGACTGGATTTTTCCAGCTGTAATCATACAGATGGTTATAGTGTGGGGGAAGAAATTCACTTACCCTGCATGATGCCTGTATATGCCTATGCAGAGTCCTAAATTTTGCATGAATGCAGAACCCCAATGATTTTAACAGGGATTGTTGCTGAGTGGATGAGTGTGCCCAAATCAGTTGTGAGATTAATGCCTAACCATTCAAGTGGGACTTAGATGAACCCTCCCAACTGAATAATCTGCCTTCTATGGTTTTGATGGAAATATAATTGGAGCTACCTGTTATCTGCCTTCTCTGCAACAAACAAGTAGCCTGGAAAATAATTCTTTGTTGTTTTAAATGCTCACTGCAAGCTCTAGAAATTATTTTTATACCTGAAGAATTTACTTGTTTGAATTTGTAACTGCTTCTAAATTTTAAATGTTAGCAGAGAATAAACTATACTTTTCTCAATAGGTATTTATTTTTAAAAGGTGAGGTTGAACAAAGCCTATCTCTAACTTCTTGCTAAAACAGTGATCCATAAATATTAATGCTTAAGTAAACCCATGGAAATCCTGTTGATAACTATGCGTACTTAAGTGTAGAACCAGGCCCAGGTAGTTAGAGCCTTGCTCAGCCCAAAACTTTTGGCCCTGGCCACAATTTGGCCCTGAGTGACTTCATATCTGGACCTGATGTGTCTGTAGGTGGCCATGATTCCATGTTGCACCATGGTATCAAAGCATTCCATGGGAACATGGCTACATCACAAAGGGGTGGGGGACACCTTAATTCTGCCCCTTTCTTGACAGGTCTGCCCCTTAATTTTTAACTGCTGCCCCTTATTGAGTAACCAGATTCCAAGGGGTCTGGGTAGGGGGTATGGCCCCTCTTCTAATAAGTCCAATTGTGCTTGAATTGCAGAAGCCTCTAATCCTAATTAATTTAATGGAAGTAGTTTCAAAAGTATTATCTTTCTAAGTTATTATTACTAATTATTTATATAATGCCAACAATATGCCTAAAGATGTTGACCAGTTCCTGTCCCTGGAGTTTTGCTGCTCTAAAACCAGATGTCACTTGGGAAAAGCAGACCAGCATCCCTTAATCTGAAATCACTTAATCTAGAGTACTGGTGATATGTTCAATAGAACTAACTGTGCAGTAAATTGTTTCAAGGTTGCAGCTGAGGTAGGACAGGTGCCATATAACTGGTTTAAATTTTCATTTATAATGAAAGACCTCAAACTTAATTTGATTTCACACAGATACAGCACAATTTGCTAGTCTGGTCTATTACTCTGATTTCGTATGGCTCTTGTTTCTTTCATCTGCTTTTTTTCTTCCATGTAGAACCTTTGGTAAACAAATACAATTTCATTCTGCAGAAGTGTAATATACAAAGATTAAAGACTTCTGTGTAAATTGGGTGTTATCTTGTGCCTAAACCAGTAGCCATAATGATAGTCCTTTGCATGGCTTGGATCTCCAGCCTTAAGTGTTGTACAGTTGTTAGGCCTTGCAAAACCCCTGTGATATGGGCAAGGGGAATGTTCCCAAACAGTTCATTCTAGAAATGCAGCACCTTTTTGGGTGCAACACAACAGCTGTTTAACAGGTCACAGTTGGCACGCATAAGCTTGCACCTTGTGAACAATAATGCCGTATCCAGTTATAACTTCCTGACTTGGGCTTTCTCTAGGACACATGGCTTAAGCCTCGTGTAGGCCACAGCCTTCAAAAGCTTAAGCAGTTGGTTGTGGGCAGTGGGGCTACTTGAAATGTGCAAAATTAAGCTTCACTGTTGCCATATGGGTAGGAGTTGTGAGCAGTTCTCAGACTGCTGCCAACTCTGCTCTTTGTGAACTGCTAAATGGGAGAGGGGCCCCCAAATAGAAGAGAGAGGAGGCATCACATGGGCAGGATAGAAAATGTTAAGAACCACTACTTTTATGAAAAGCACAACAGACTCACTCGTGGCAACAAGTCCCCCTGTTCTTCATTTTGTACCTTGCCAGGAAAACCACCTATGTCAACATGTAAGGTAGAAGATATGGAAAATGGATTTTCTTTTTAAGTAGTCCAAACAGAATTCTTTGGTCAGGCTTTCTTTAACTTCTTACCACAGGGTGCTCATTAATACTTTTCCTTCTCTCCTATCATTTACGAGTCCCTATTACTAAGCTAAGTATGTGCACCTGAGACTTCTCAACTTCATGAATGCATCTCTGCTTCTCCCTATGTTCCCCTCTTTCTTCTCTCTCCTATCTTGTCTATCCTAGGTTGTAAGCCCTCTGGGCAGTGACTTGTCTCCAACAGTTGTTTGATGCCAGGCACGTTGCTGGCACTTCGTAAATAAATTTCTGGGGGAACTTGTATCTGTTTAACATTAGTGTCCTCTTCCTGACTTTGCTCGCCTATTTCAGAGAAGACTTCAAAAGGCAGTTTGAGTGCAAATGTCTCCTTCTGAGTTCAAAAGGTTGGAGGGGGGGGTGAGATTTCAAGTTTTTTAGGTGGAGTCAGTTCAATTTGGATTTAAAGCCAAAGATTTGGTATCTAACCCCAGCGTTCTAGTGTGAAACCCAGATCTTTTTTCTTTTGTGAGTAGGTCCAGCTTCTGTAGCATTAGTTTAGCTGCATATTTAGCAACCGTTTGTGCGGTGCCTTTGATAACTATTTTAAGCAATGGAAAACATACAGATTTTGAAATCCAGTGTGGACCTGGCATAGATGTTTCTTGTACTGTGTCCCTTCCCACCCCCAGATTATTTAACCCCGGGAGCAAAATACAAATTTTGGAAGATGCATTCGTAGGGTAGATCTTAAAATGTCAGAGTTGGAAGGGACCTTATTTGTCATCTAGTAGTCCAAACCCTGTCTAGCCTCTTTTTAAAAAAAAAACCAAAAAAAAACCCCTCCATTGATGAGAACCTGTGACCTCCCTAGGCAATTTGTTCTATTGCTGCACAGCTCTTATAGTTAGAAAGTTTTTTGTTTTTTTTTCCCCCCCGATATGTAACAGAAATCCATCTTCCTGCAATTTGAGCCCATTGCTTCTAGTCCCGCTCTTTGTAATAATGAAGCACAGTTTTTGCCGTCTTTTTAATGTCAGCCCTTCAGATACATGAAGACTGCTATCACATCTCCCCTTAGTCATCTTTTTGCTGGACTAAATATACCCAGCCTTTCCTCCTAAGACTTTGTTTCCAGTCTCTTTATCATCTTTATTGCTCTCCTGTGAACCTGCTCCGATTTGTCAATGTCCTTTCTAAAATGATGTGACACAATACTCCAGATGAGGTCCGGAGGTCCCGCTGGGGCAGCCCAGTGCCTGGGCTGGGTTGGAGGAGGCCCAGGTGCAGGGCACCCCCACATCATGGGGGGATTCCCATCCCTCACCTGCCTCTGCCTGCCTGCCTGCCTGCTAGTAGTTGCAGCAGCCAATGATCCGTCTGGGAGATAAAGCTGTTCGTAAACAAGCAACTCCTCCCCATGTGAGTGATTAGAAGGTTGTTGCCTTGTAAAGAAGGTTCTTTGAGATGCCTTTCAACATTCTCACAACAGGGTTGTGCCTGGCCTATTAAAATAATAGACCATGTGATGGTCTCAGGCTCCTCTAGTATAAAAAGCACTCTCCCCCTCAGAATGACCGTTCCTTCCATCCCTTGCTAGGAATATAAGAAAAAAATTCCACGCGGGTCTGGAAGGGTGGTGTTGTGAGAATGTTCGGAGGCATCTCGAAGAACCTTGTCTACAAGGCAGCAACCTTCTGTTCTACATGGAGTGGTTCCTCACAGGCCCTTTTTACACAGCTCCGCTAGATGGGTGGTCTGTGGGCATGCCGCTGTGTGGGCGGGGCATGCCCGCCTAACATACATCCCCACTCATCCACACCAATGGAGAAACCGCCATTTTCCCCAGTTGCTCTGTGCGTGGGGACAAGTAGGGGGTGAGTGGGGATGCATGTTAGGCGGGCGCACGCACCCCTAGTCACCGTGGGCAAAGGACTCGGCCAAGAGAGAGTTACTAATAGTGGGTGTGGGTGAAGGGCTGCCTGCACCCCCACCACCTTCGTGGCAAGATCACTGCTGCTCCAGAGAGCTGGCTGGGAGCTTTCACGAGAAAGCCCTGCTTCCCCACCCTGGAGGTCTTCCCTCCCCCTAACTCTGAGGGTGCCCTTTGCCCATGGGAGTGGCCCATAATTGGGACAGGAGCCAGGGCCCACCACAGCCTTGCTATGCCGCTGGTGAGGTCTGACCAGTCGTGAATAGATTGGAAGGAATTACCCTTAAAGTTTGCAGAAGTAATAATCCCAAGTAAACACAGTTGCATGTTTTCACCAAAAGACTTATACTAACCCAAAAGAACTGCTTTAAGAACTTGCTGTTTACCTGGTTTGTTCTTAGAACAAAACTACTTGCTTGCTAGCTCATCTGTCTCCTTAAGGTTCCATAGTAGAAACTCATTGATTTGTCTTTGATAACCAAATCTATAAAAATCCATATGCCTGGATTAACTGCGTCTGTTGCTTTGGGTGAGTAAATGTTGGCACGTGTTGGATAGCGTCGCCAGCATCACAAGGCCAGAACTGTGCTTTGCTTTGCAGGCAGAGCTCTCCTGTTCCTTCATACCAAACAGGTGATTGGTGTGGAGCAGAAGAGCTCCCATCCACCTGCAGTATGGGCCCTAGTTTGCTTCCACCCATACTAACAAATGGGCTTGTGCACCTAACCAGTGTAACACTTATACAGTCACAGCCCTTTTTTAGTATGACTTCCTATGGAAGAAACTTGTGCAATTGTTCTTTTGAGCCATATCTCCCTTCCAGAGAGAGTTTTTTGTATAGCCAAAAAATCCCATTAACTTAATATCAAGCACTGTCTCCACTTGGGAAATGGGTTCACGTGTTCCTTGCATGGAACTGCTTATTTGTATGCAGTTTGTTTACATTTACTAAAAAAATATTTACTGCCTTTGCAATTTAGCTTCAGTGACTCATTCTATAGCTCCCAGGGCACCAAACCCTTTTTAAAAAGTACATATGTCTCTTATGCAAAGTTTTTTCTGGTTGGGTTTTTACCCCCAATGTGCCACATCCCTCTAATGGGCCTTTCTTTCATTGAAGCTGACAGCAGGGATGAGGGTTCGCAGCCAAGCTACCCTAATCAGCAATGATGCTGATGAAACTGGAGGCAGTAATAAGTTGGCTCCTGCTGCTTCTAGGTTTGCATTTGGAAATGTAAGTCCTGTTCTTACTAGCGTGGAAAGAACCAGAAATAGCAAAGCAGTCTTGTAAGAAGACTCCAATTCATAAAATAGTTTTCTCCAAGCCCCATCACCTAAGCTGTCTCACAGCTTAGGGTTGCCAGATTGAAAATTCACAAATAAGGGAGGTTATGTAGTTCCAAAATAGAGAATATTGGGCAACCTTACAGAGATACATTGGATTCAGTGTGTTGGCATCTTTCACTTTGAAATAACATCTTTTTTTGTTGGAAGCAGTTTAGGGAGAAAAACTACCAGCTGCAAAGAAGTTTTAATGAATAACTCAAATGGGCAATCTTCTTGTTATATGGTGTTTGCTTGTGGTTTCTGCTGTTTGGGGGGTGGGGTGGAGAGAGAATAAGGAGTCTTGACTAGGAGTTCTGAATTAAATTCTGCCCCCAAAAATCCTTTGTGACTTTGCGGAAGGTCACTTAAGCCTTGACTTCGAGGAGCAGGGAAGTACATATAACTACAGCATCAGGAGCTTGGGGTACATGACATTTGTTAAAATTAGTCATTAAGTATTGCAAGAAGAGACAATGCCATATGCCCACTTTTTCAAGTGAGAAAGCAGAGATGGTTCCGTGTAAACATGGAATCACAAAACTACTGGAGTGAAGTATTTGACATGACAGTTTCAGCTGTCAATTTAAAAAAAAAAAAAAATCCAACCCTCATGACAATAGAGAAGCTTGAAAACAGGCAGTGAATGTAGGTAGTGGCTCAAAAAACACCACCACCACCAGAAGGCAAGTCATGATTTAAGGCAGAACAGCTGACACTTTCCGTTTGGAGTTGGGCCCAGGGGGTCAGCCATGGCTTATGGCTAGTTCTTATTTGGCTCTCCTACACTTCTTGAATCTGCTTCTGGATCCAGTTCCTACACCCAAGCACTGAAAGAGCAAGCTCAGGATAAGGGAGCAGAGATGAGGGTACATGCACAATGATACACGATGGATCCTTGGCACAGGTCTATGGTCTAAACCCTCCTTTTCCTTCTGCCCCCCCCCCCCATCCTGAGTGCACTCCTCATCCCCAACTTCTATGCAGCTCTCAGAACTTGTACTAATTTTCAAAGTGGCCCTTAGAAGGGGGAAAGTTCCCCTGCTTTAAATGTTGGCAAGTATGAAACTGCATTGATGACGGACATAGATTGGTTACGAAATGCTAATTATGAAGTTCTCCATGTCGATTCAAGGCCATATTAAAAATTTTAGAAGCATGGCACAAATGGATTGTTGATCCCTCCTTGGCTCCACAAAATAATCACCTCCTTGCTGCTTTCCTGAACTCTAGGCTTGTATCATCTTTCTGTTCCAGCAGCTTGGGAACAGCTGGGGTCAGACTGCAATGACTGGATCTCTCAACCAACTTCCTGCAAAAGCCAAGTCCAGTTCCTTATTAGTCCATCAAGTCCTGTCATAGGTTGGCAGGTGTCTATGCGATTCGGATTTCTTACCTCCCCAGTTATCTACTATCTGTAACCCACTGGAGCTACCCTATTCCAAAGGCTTGGGGTTATAATACATAAAAACATAGAATAAAGCCAGTTAAAATCCCCTATCCCAAACCTCCTCAAACCCTATCCTGCCTGCCAAGTGCCTGGCCAAATAGAAAAGTCTTGCAATGTCTCTGGAAGATGAGCCGGTTTAAACTAGCCTCCAGGGGATGGGAGTTCCATAACTGTGGGGCAGCTTCTGAGAATGCCTCTCTGTGTGTCTTTATGGATGGTACACTTTGCTCAAGGCTGTTAACAGTCTTGTACATCAAGCCCCCCTGCACACACCTGCTTCCACCCTCTTAGTAACTTTTTTTTTTTCTGTTATCGAATAAGAACTTTGGAGTGAAGAAACTTTATAGCCTCATGCTTAAGTAGGTTTACTGTGACTCTTCACTGGTAACACTTCCTTCTGCAGTTGAAAGGAGCATAACTACCCTGCTGAACAACTCTCAGCTGGATTTCTCAGCTTTTCATTTTAGAAAGAGGGCTTTTTAAGAGTTCACGTCACAGAATGAATGAAAAGTTCCTCCATTCTTTGAACAGGACTGATATTGGATAGCAGCATTATCTGATCCATCAGGGGACTTCTTTACAAGGGAGAGTTTTGAATTCCTAACAGAGAATAAATGAGTTTAGTGCAGGTGAACTCCTAGTAGGGGTAAATAGCATTCATCCCACAGCTGAAATCTTACTTGATAAAACTGACAACTTTGGCAGAGGAGACGGACCAAAAAGGGCAGATCTTAGCAGTGTTGTGGAGGGAGAAGCAGCAGGACTTGGCCACGGAGTCAGTGTAGGGTTTGAAGGTAAGGTGTGAGTCGAAGATGAAGCCCAAGCTGCAGGCTTGGGGGACAGGGAGGATGGAGACCCCGTCAATGGCAATTGACAGGGAAGAGGGAGAGGAAGGATTGGGAGGGGAAATCAGGAGTTCAGTTTTCCCCATGTTCCGTTTGAGTTGGCATTGAGACATCCAGGCGGAGATATGAGAGACAGTTGGTGAGACAAGCTTGAACAGAGGGGGAGAGGGAAGGAGTGGAGAGAGAGAGAGAGAGAGAGTTGAGTCTTGTCAGCGTGCGTATAGGTGGTATTGGAAACTGTGGGAGGCAATGAGTTTGCCTAGCGATTAGGTGTAGATAGAGAAGAGGAGAGGGTCAAGGACAGAGCCTTGAGGAACCCTGACCGAGAGGGGTAGGGAGGTGGTGGGATAGGAGTTAGGAAGAGATACGTTGACGGAGTGGTCAGAAAGGTAGGAGGAGAACCAGTCAAGGACAGAGTCCCAGAATCCAAGGGAGAGAAGCAATTCAAGCAGGAGCGAGTGGTCAACAGTGTTGAAGGCAGCAGAGAGATCAAGGAGGACAAGAATTATTTGGGGAAAGAGGCAAAGGATGTTCAGAATATTCCAAAACTACTTCTAAAGGTCTATAGTTCATTTATACAATGTATACAAACATCAAAAATAAAACCCCAGGTGGGGTAGGTGGCAAGGAGTGTGTTTCATCAATTACATCTGGTGCGTCTACTTCAGCCGTATGTTTCAGATAGTGACCTGGCCACCATCATCCATTCTTTCATTGCCTCCAGATTGGACTATTGTAAAGCGCTCTATGTGGGGCTATCCATGGTGATGGTCCGGAGACTGCAGCTAGTGCAGAATGCAGCAGCTCATCTCTTTACGGGGTCGGGCTGCCGTGAGCACGTTACACCAGTGCTCCGGGCTCTGCACTGGCTGCCTATAGTCTTCCAGGCCCAATTGAAGGTGTTAACCTATAAAGCCCTATACAGCCTTGGCCCAACTTCCCTACAGGATCGCCTCACTCTCCATGCACTGGAGCGACCCCTACGGTTGGCCAGGAGCACCCTCCTTGAGGTCCCCTTTGTGGCCCAGGGGGCCACTATGGAAAGGGCGTTCTCGGTGGCCGCACCTCAGCTGTGGAATTCCCTCCCAGCGGAGACCCGGATTGCCCCGGACCTCCCTTCCTTCCGGCATATGACTAAGACCTGGCTGTTCTAAGGCCAGACATTTGGTGGGGGAGATGGGGTTTAGGATGGGGGGGTTCTATTTATTAATATTATTATTATTATTTATTTGCCTTCTCTTTTATTGTGATGTTTTTAAGCTTGTTGTTTTATTGTTTTTATGTTCAGTTCAGTTCATTTTATTTCCAGCATCAGCTTATCGCCATAGCCAATAAAATACATAGATAAAAATATACAAAATCCAAATGTACAAAAAACTGTGAAATGCACATAACAAGGTAAAATATAATAATCACACTTAAATACTAACAAACAAAAAGAGCCTACATAACTATAGTAACAAAGGGCTCCAAAACCAATCGCCAGTCCAAAATTAGTCAAGCAGTAGCAGCTTATCTCGGTATTGCTCAGCTAACAGGGTATAAAATGAAACCGCTCTTATTTCTTGCGTTTCTCTTAATGTTAACATCCTTACAATTTGCCCCTCTTCTGGACAGAACTCATTAATTGCCCCTAAAGGCCTAAACCATACTTCCCTTAGATCATCATGGAATGAGCAGTCGAGGAGGAAATGCCTTGGATCATCCACCCCACCCCTTTCACACCTACACACACGAAGATTATAAGGGATTTTAGCGAAACGCCATCGCTGTACTGCAGAGGAAAAGAGCTGGAAGCGCAGTAAAAGCTCTGCGCTGAGTGAGGTTGTCCAATTTATCCAAATAAGTCTCCAAAATATGTTGCTGCTTTATTTTGGGAAGGAGTGGTGCTACCCTCCATTCAGCCAAGGCCGCCATGTCCTCCTAATTAGCTATATCCAGCAGATGGGTGTTGATCATATTCCTCTGCTGGTTCACACTCTTCCCCCACAAAAAAACATAAAGAGGACCAGCCTGCATGCTGCAAGTCTAATAGGATCTGCTTCATCCAGACCTAACTCTGAGTCCCCTGGTGCTCAAGCATTTCTTGCAGGCAGAGAGAGGGTAATGAGCTTTCCTCAAGATGTAATAACCTAACCCAATACCTTAGCCTTAGTCTCTTCACTAGTGCTAAAATAGCTGACACCCCTATTGTTTTTATGTGTGTAAACAAGCCCCGAGCTGCCTGGAGCAGAAGGGGTGGGGTACCTAAATTTGTTAAAATTAAAAAATAAAATCCTGAAAATTATATTTTACATTGCTGAAAACTTACAACAAACAGTTGTCTCAGTACCCTCATGTAAAACCAGTGAAAGGCTATACTCAAGTATCCGTGTCAATATAAGAGTACATACAGGATGTAGTGTCCATCCCCTTACTAGTATCAAAGAAACCTTTCCAGTCGCACAGCAGGGGACACATCAAACTTTGGGAAAAGCTGTTGTGTATTTTTATATCTTATCCTTCCTTTCCTGCTTGATGAACTGAACAGTATTCACCCAATCATCATTGGCATAATCCAACCATTGCCCTCTTTAGCCATGGTTTGATTAGGGTGGCCATTGGTCCTGTTTTATACAGAACAGTCCTGTTTTGTTTGTTTATAAGGGTTTGTCCGTTGTCCTTTGTGTCTTTTTGTCCTGTATTTTCCACATGCTGCCGTTTTCACACACCCTGCCCCTCAGGAAGTCATGAACTCATGACTTCAGGCAGGAAGAGCAGTTTCGGCAGCTTGTGAATTTGGAAGTAAGCCGGTTGTCCCAGCACTGGGGGAGGGTGTGTGCTAGAGTTACCATAGCACCTGGATTTCCCAGGACATGACCATCTTTAAAAAAAAAAAATACGCACCCATGGCTGGGATTTTGGCAGTACCATTGCATCTCCTTCCTCACCCAGTGCTTGTTCCTCAGCCCTAGCTGGGGGAAGGAGCCCTGTGGCAGCTGCACTCCTCATGTCCTGTATTCTGGGGATGCATCAATGGCCATCCTAGGTAAGGTATATGCATCGGGTGTCCTCTAGTCATGTCTTGAATGCTTTTCCCTTCCTTAGGAAAGGTATATGCATCGGGTGTCCTCTAGTCATGTTTTGAATGCTTTCCCTCCTAGGACCCACCTTAGGTCCTAGGAGGGAGAAACCTTTCCCTCCTATGACCCACCTTGAAGACTAGTACAAGCTCCAAGGGATTCATAGAAATTGGGAGTGACTTAAGGCACTCAAGAAGAAGAGGATCCAGATCATGGATCTGTCCACTACTCTTGTGTGTGTGCCCTGATCTGTTTCCCTTGCTCTGAGCTTAGTCTTTCAGTATTTGGGGGTAAGAACTGGATCCAGAAGGCCAGATCCAGGCACTGGAAGGGGTCAAATAAAAACTAGACACAGGCTGCATTTGGCCCCTGGGCCTCAGATTCCCCACTCCTGAGCTACGGGTGGCTCTCTCAAGCAGGACTATTTTAGAGTTATTAATTTAGAGGAGTTCCTGTCAGGAATTAGAGCCCGGCTCAGGCCAGAAACTTGGGTCCGAATCCATCAAAATCTGACACTGTTGGGTAGCCCTCCTTTTGGGCAATGCAATGAGTGATATCGAAATAACTTTTAAAAGTGCCTTTTTTGTTTAGGGCCATTCATAACCTTTCAAAAGACATGCTGAAAGAAGCATGTATACTATCTGAATGTGTTCCTAACCAGTTTTGGATTTGGGATTTATTTTCCATTTCTATTTTCCAGAATCTTTTGCAAAAGAGGAGGAGGAGGAGGATGATGATGAAGACAATGATGACGATGATGATGATGAAGTAAAAGAGGACAGTGGGGTCCTAGTTCTGAATGATGCAAACTTCGATACCTTTGTTGCAGACAAAGACACCGTGCTGCTGGAGTTCTATGCCCCCTGGTGGGTTTTGAAGCCTTCCGCTTTTAAGTCTATGTTGGAGAAGGTTAGCTAGTTAAAGGTTTGGTTACAGGCCTAGCCCTCAAGAACCGCCAGGCCCCTTGTGCCACAGTCACAAACAAAGATGTCCTTATGAAACGTTTCTTAATGTAATTCGGCATGAGCCTGGTGCACACATGTTAAGCAGTGTCCATGTACTGACTGTTCCAGAAGAGTGGGGAAAGGAGAGAGTGGACTACAAAACCCTGAGACCACATGACTGCAGGGCACTTGCTGCCCTGTCATGTGCAAGGACTCATGGTTGCTGTGTTTTTCCCATAGGAGAAAATGCAGTAAACCTAGGTTCCTGGTCATATGGCATGCACAGCCATGATCCCTGGCTCACCAGTGGTGGTGGTTTCCTCTCTGCTGCTCTGTAATGCCCCTTCTGGTGACTGAGGATAGAGATCGGCCCCATATACTCACTGACTCGCATGGGGCCAGATAAGGCCAATGGGCCGTGGCTTACTAACCATTAATGTAAGTATTTTTCTGCCTTGCTCTTTCCTTATCCTGGATAACATTTTTCTCTCAAGAAACCCCCAAATAATTAAGCTCCAATCTTCCAACCACTTGTACTAGCAGAGCCCCACTGAGATTGATACTCTTGCTGCAAGTACTTTAAGGATCAGAGCTTTAGTTGTTTTGGACCGTTTGCATATGTTCCAGCTATGTTTTGCACAAACCACTGTATAGCTTTCGGTTCATGTGTTTGCATCTCAATAAAACTGCATCATGCAATGTTATGGTTTACACAACTGCTCCCTCTGAGGGATGGGCCTATTCCGGACTGGCGGGGCGGGGTGTGTGTGTGTAAAGTATCAAGAGTGGGGAGAGGAAGCATTCCTCCTTCAGGGAGACAGAACTCGGGCAACTCATTTGGAGTGTGGACTGTAGCTTAGCCTCTTTACTAGGTTCAATCAGTGAGTCCGTGCTGAAGGGACACAGTGCATGACTGTGGGAGGGGAGAGACTAGTTGCCAAGCACAGAAACTGCCAATCTGTGTGGCCTCTGCACAAGCTACTTGCCACATCCTTACTGCATGTCTATGTAAGGGCCATGCAGAAACCACCCGTAGGCAGACAATGTATGCTGTCTGAGTCTCAGTTCTGCAATCTGCCTGCCCATGGCACAGGGGACAGAGGAACAGCACTAGCTGCTGTTGCGCTGACTGGAGCAGCAACTGAGTGACTCTGAGTTAGGACTGAAAGATGGGTGGGCACAGGACTGGCCTTACCACAGAGTGACCCGGAGTGACCACCCAGGGCCTTGCTATTCTCTTCTAGGGGCACTGCAAGTGGCCACTATTTTCACCAGGAGAGGGTGTGGGGCCTGCACTCTCTCCCTCTAGGGCCCCACAGAGGGAGCCCCTGAGAGAGAGACCCACCGTAGGGGTCAACCGGGGCCCCACATTTTATCTTCACCCTGGGCCCTGCAAAGATGACCCTGGGTGAGCACTGCAAGTCTCTAGAAGTTCAGAGCAGTAAATATAGTCTTCTGGTTCCTCTGATGTTGGTGTGTATGTGTGTTTTTTTTCCCTTCCTTTTCAAGGTGTGGACACTGTAAACAGTTTGCTCCAGAATATGAGAAGATAGCCAAAACTCTGAAGGAAAACGATCCTCCGATTCCAGTTGCCAAAATAGATGCTACCGTGGCCACTACTGTGTCGAGTCGTTTTGATGTGAGTGGCTACCCAACCATCAAAATTCTGAAGAAGGGGCAACCAGTGGACTATGAGGGATCCAGAACAGAAGAAGGTAAATGATGCTCCCTCCCAGCAGAGTATAACAAATGGAAATTTTGATGTAGATTCTTGCTACTCAGTGTAGCTGGTCACATGCAACAATGCGTTTATTAATCACGTTTTTATCCCACCCTTCCCTTAAGGCTCAGAGTGGGGTACAACACGTATAAACGTGTTCTACAAAAATAGAATACACAAAACCAAATATTAAAATACGCAAATTAAACCAAGTCAAAACAGGTAAATCCCCTAAATCGCAACTCCCCCAACCCTGCCTTGCCTCCGGAGGACAAGTAGGCTTAGGTGAACCTCCAAGGGAATGGAGTTCCATAGTTGTAGGACTGGCACCGAGAATGCCACTGTGCGTGCCCTCTTTGTGTAAACTTGATGGGCAGAAGTTACCCACAAGGGCTCTCCTGACTGACTTCAGAGGCCGCCATGGGGCATGAGGAGAGAGACAGCAGGGTTTTACACATTCATTTCCTCAGGTGGTGGTTGCATGTGGTGTGTGTTACACAGTATGCTAGGTAAGTGTGTGTGTAGGTTGAAATTCTCGCTCAGTGTAACGTATTTTAAACCTTTAATTTTGCAGCTACATGGTGACTACCCGCTTTCCCCTCACAGCCAGGGCTGAATAGCTGTGTGTTGGAAATCCTATAAGAGCATGAATTAAAATACTGACTTTGTGGCATGGACTTCAAAGGGTTTCCTCAACAAGCTTCCCAAAGAAATAAAGTACAGCAGGAGTCTGGACAAATAAATAAGTTGCATAGCTTGGACTAGAATTCCAGCTGTTTGCTTGATTCAAGACCACAACCTCCTTTTGTATCACAAATTCTTGGTGAACCTGATGAAAACTCCAGCTTAATAGGAGTTGGTTATAGGCAGCATGATAACCAGCCTTACTAATTTTGCCTTTCAGAAATTGTGGCTAAAGTCAAAGAGGTTTCTCATCCTGATTGGACTCCTCCACCTGAAGCTACACTTGTGTTGACCCAAGATAATTTTGAAGAAACAGTGAATGAGGCCGACATAATTCTGGTGGAATTTTATGCACCATGGTAAGAGGAAGCACCAGTTTCTCCTTTTCTGTATTGCACATGACAGTACAGTCCTTATCCCGAAGGGGAAGGATGACTAGGAGTTGGCCTGCCCCTCTGGCCAATAACAATTATTGTTATGCCCCTCTGGTGGCAACAGCTGCCAAATGTCGTCATCGTCGTCCTTATGATTTCTCACTTTAAGAGGACACCACCAGCCCTTCTCTTCTACTTTTTTCTTCTTCTTTTTTTTCCCCCTGACCACTTCATGACTTTTAAAAACTGATCTTTCTCATTGGAAAAAAGAGATTAATATTGCACAGAGGCATGTATAATGGAGATGTGATGTAGCTTATTTCTTATCTGTGCTAGCATTTTTACTCTAGTCCTGGCCTTCTGGGAACAGAATAGGATGCTGTTTGTTAATTTATTACACATATTATGATAAAATATTATTTGCTTCATTGTCATTAGAAACTTTTGAAGGCCTTACATACAGACTTTCACCATTCCATTGTATTTCAAGTGTGGTCTTCCAGTTTGCTGTTTCTACTAACTTTCGCAGGCCACCATGTACTCCATGAATCCAGCTTGGGTGAGGTCACTTTATGGGTCTAGTTCCTTTATGGGATTACTTTTCATAACTTGTTTCACAGCTTTCTCTTCTCCACATCTTGCAATGAGTGCTGCTCCCCATATACGTTGGATTTTGTTGGTTTACCTTTTTAAATCGTTCGCCATTTTAACTCTTTACCCAATCTAGGTTGGAGCCTATTGTAATCGGTACAATTTATCCTCCCTGAGGTATTCAATAGGTTGAGGGCAGGATTTGAACCATGTCAAGTCCACATGTTGTTAAAACGCTTCTCTGAAGACTGAAAATGAAAACCTAAGGATTTAACATTTCTTGCTCATTTTGGAAATACACTTTAACCTCCTCATAACATGGTATTTGGAACCAGGCTTCCCACTGTACTATAGTCAACTTTGTAGTAAAACGAAGATGCTTAAATCTTTCAGTGTGCCGAATGATCATATTGCAGTTTTAACTGAAAAACCAAGTGAACTGTATTTTTGATGGAAACGTTTCAAGGCCGTGCCTCACACCACCATTACAACCATATTTATGATATAACAAGGTTCAAAGTCCGTCCTGAGCTATGTGACCCATCAGGCTGGTGCAGTTAATGCACCAGTTTCTGTGGCCAGTATAACATCAGACCACCTGTTGATGTCCCGTGGATTAGGTATCCAGTCGCAGGTGGGTGGTCTGTAGGCACCCATCCAGTGTAACACCAAGCAGAACTTGATGCAGTTGTGTGCTTTCACCACTCAGGCAACCACGCTTCTAGCAAGGTTGCCCTGTGTGGATATCTTCACATACTTATTAAGGTAAGGAGCATCCGTTGGGAGCTGTCACCTCTGAAGTTGCCCCCTTTTCCTGCAGGTGCGGACACTGCAAAAGGCTTGCACCAGAATATGAGAAGGCGGCCAAGGAGCTTAGCAAACGCACACCCCCTATTCCCCTCGCTAAAGTGGATGCCACTGCTGAAACAGAAGTTGCAAAGAAGTTTGATGTGTCTGGCTACCCAACTCTGAAGATCTTTCGGAAGGGCAAGCCTTTTGAGTACAATGGTCCACGAGAAAAATATGGTAAAATATGGTAAAACCTGGAATGGGGGGGGGGGGGTGGATGAAAAACAGATGAGAGAATCCATGTGAGGGGGTTTCTACGATAATAGTAATGTCTTTTGAGAACTGCTAGGAGCATGAGACGTGTCGGGAGTAAAGGATCTCATTTTGAACAGTTGAGATAAAGGGGTTTCTGTTGTATATAGATTCTGTTGACATTCCTACAACAGATCTTCATTCTGCTGTTGGTGAAGTCAGGCGGGTTCAGTGTGGAAAACAGTGTATCATTGTGTAAGGCAGTTGAGCACTTGGACACTTTTTTTTTTTTTTTTTAGTTATAAAGGTTTTGATGGCTCAGCATTTCATATGGCTGCCATACATCTCTATAGAATCAGGAGGATCTCCAACCAAAGCTTAATATTGCAAAGACTGAAAATGCTACAGAGACGCAGTCCTCTTCTCGTGCAACATCTTCAGACACTCGCAATCTCTCTCTCTCTCTCTCTCTCTCTCGTCGCAGGGATTGTTGACTACATGATTGAACAAGCTGGTCCTCCATCCAAACAGATACAGGCTACCAAACAGGTACAAGAATTTCTGAAGGATGGGGATGATGTCATCATTATTGGTGTCTTTAAAGGAGACCAGGACTCGGCCTATCAACTTTATTAAGATACTGGTAAATCTATTTTTTTTAAAATATGTGAAATATAGTGGCACAGATACTTAATACAGTGTATTGGTTATATACAGGAAAGGTTTTCAGTGCCACATTGTTTAGTGCATGGCTATGTCGTGTATATTGACCAATAACCATGGGCGTGCCATGAAACAGAGCCCTATATACTAGAACTCGGGCTGGGTTTCCTGTGAGCAAGAGGCTTTCCCACCCCTGCAGAAGTCACGTCATGACACGCTATAGGGGCAGAGCCATACTGGGTAAAGGACAGAAGAATACCTTAATCCTGCCCTTTTCCTGATGCACTCCTCCCCTGTGTTCTGCCAGGCCATCCCTGCTAGATTGGGTGCAGGAGAGCCTGACTCTGACAGGACTGAGTTGATTCTGACAGTTGGGACTGGCCCAGAATTTTTTTTTAATTTTTTTTTTTGAGCCCATGCAGGGCTCAACCATGAAAACATTGCTGAAACCTAAATGTACCTGAGCTTGAAAATGCTTTGGGAAACTCTGTGCCAGGGGCACAGCTTAAGGGTGCTGAAGCTTTCTAAACTTGGGGTGGGGGGGGCTAGTTTTCCCCAAAGCATCACTCATGCATTATTATTTTTTTCATCTTCTAACTTCAAATTATTTGTTCCCAAACTTAATTCTTCAGCTAACACTTTAAGGGAAGATTACAAGTTCCACCACACCTTCAGCAGCGAAATTGCCAAATTCCTGAAAGTGTCTCCAGGGAAACTGGTGGTGATGCATCCGGAAAGATTTCAGTCTAAATATGAGCCCAAAATGCATTTTTTCGATTTTAAAGTGAGTAGCAGCTGTTGTTCCAGGGCTATTCGTGAGGAAAAAAGTTTGCTTGAGCCAAGTTTTGTAGAAGGGCTTTCTTCGTTCATCTCCATCAGCAGTTTGTGTCTTCCAGCTGACTGGTATTGAATGTCACATTTGAGATTGAATATCTCTTAAAAATGGAAATCTTTCCATGGACTTTAAATTTTGGCCCTAATCCTTTAGTTACAATGGGCCCCATTCTCTTCTCATATTGGCATGAGAATGGCCGTTTACCTCAATGGGGTCCTTCCTAACCTATACCTGTTTACATCCTAAATCAGCATGAAATCTTCAGTGCTATAGTTGATCACGCTTCTCTTTTGCTGAGTTCGCAATTGAAATCGCAAAGCAGCTTTAGCTGAGTCACTGTGTCTGAGCCTCAGTTCTTCATCTGTAAAATGGATATATTTGTTGTCAACCTCCCAGTGGGGCTCTTGTATGCGTTTGGGTATCTCTAATTTCTGACTACTGAGATAAAGGTGAGGAACTTTCTCTTTCTTCCCCCCTCCATACATGTGTTAGTGTGTAGTTATGCCACATTTGTGTGTAACAGATGTAGTCTGTCTTATAATAGCTCAGTTAAACAATGTGAACACCACATTTTCTCTCTCCTCCCTCTAAACAGGTTTCCACGGATATGTCTGAAGTAAAGGAGCATGTGGTAAAGCATGCTTTACCTCTCGTTGGCCATCGCAAGACTTCCAATGACGCTAAGAGATATACAAAACGTCCCCTAGTGGTGGTCTACTATAGTGTGGATTTCAGTTTTGATTATCGTGTTGGTAAGTTAACTAGACCTGCCTTTGACAATTAAACTGCCTTTTGAAATTATGCTAGGGAGGCAGTAACTAGAGAGTGATTAATCTCCATTGTGCTCTGATTACAGCTACCCAGTACTGGAGGAGCAAAGTCTTGGAGGTAGCCAAGGACTTTCCAGAATACACTTTTGCTGTTTCTGATGAGGAAGATTATGCTTCTGAAATAAAGGACCTGGGATTGCTTGACAGTGGAGAGGATATGAATGCCGGAATTCTAGATGAAGGGGGGAAAAAATACGCCATGGAGCCAGAAGAGTTTGATTCTGATGTACTTAGGCAGTTTGTTTTGGCCTTCAAAAAAGGTAAACTCTTCAGTGAAGTTTTTTTCCTCCCCCTATGGTGGGTATCTTTGTGAAGATGCAGAAAAGCTGGGCTGCAAGATAAAGTTCTCTGCATACCCTCAAAAACGAGTCCTTTGCCAATTCTGTCCAGCCATTTCCTTGTTGTATTGTGTAACAAGGCAGCTGGCTGTCAGTGGACAAGTACTTGCAGGATTGGCCAAAACAGTCCACAAACTTGTGGGTTTCTCATTGCCTGTACAGGTTTTTTATAGTGTCCAGACCTGCCAACACTAAACACAGGTCACACTTGCATTCAAGGGTTTGCTGGCCTTGTAGCCCCAGAAGGGGCTGGACCAGGATATTGAGCAGGCCTTCTTAAAAAGCTATCGCTTGCCCCAGTACAGCAATCGATTGCCTTCCCAAATGAGAACTTGGTGCATCTCCAAAGCTTGCTTGCACCTGCCAACAGAGGCTGCTGCAATAAAAGGCGATCATAACTACTATGGCCAGGATCTATAAACTGCTTGCTGTAGAATAGGGTTAAGTGCAAGATTCCTCCCCAGGGGACAGATTCATCAGACTTGTGTTGTCTAATTAATGACACACCACTGCCACTTTCCAGGCAAAGAGGGCTGTCTGTTTCAAAGCAAACTTTGCATGGGCAGATTCAGTTGCATGGTGGGGAGGGGCTGAATGGTGACACCATCAGTGGAGATAGTGTGAAGAGGGAGAGTAGTCTTGGATGTGCCATACTTAAGTTTAATGGTGAGACATCCAAGTGGAGATGTAGGAGAGAGTTAATGATACAGGACTGGATTGAGTGTGAGATGGCAAGAGTTGGGGAACAGAGTTGGGTGCCATCAGCATAAAGATGATGGTGGAAGCTGACATTCTGAGTTTGCCCAACAGTATAAATTGAGAAGAGCCAAGGAGTGAGCTCTGCAGAACTCTCTCCAAGAGAGGAAGGAAAGCAGAGGAAATACCTGTAAGAGACATTGAAGGAGTGGTTACAAAGGCATGAGAAGCGAGGAGCATAGGGTTGAGGTTGCAGTTGACCATTTCAAAGACAGCGGAGATGTCAAGCAAGATGAAAACGGACTACAGTACTTAGAATTGGCTATGAGGAGGCTGTTAGTGGATTTTAATTAGAGCGGCCTTAGTTGAGTGGAGAGGACAGACAACAGACAGAAGGGGGGGATAAAGGGAGCAATTTGAGAAGAAGTCAAGACAATGGGTGTAGATAGCATGTTCAAAAAGCTTGGAAGTGAAGGGGAGGACTAATGGGCTAGTTGCATGTTTCAAGTATTGCACTGAATGTTGGAGTGAGGGGTGGCTTCTCTTCTGCCATTTTAGTGGCTGCAAGTTTGCAGTTGACTTTGTCTGGAGTTTATCAGGAAGCCTCTTACTTTTACTCCCATGTAACAGTGTTCATGTAGTTATGCTAATCTCACTTATGTTTTTTCTCTAGGTAAACTAAAACCTATTGTAAAATCCCAGCCAGTTCCAAAAAATAACAAAGGTCCCGTGAAGGTGGTTGTGGGGAAAACATTTGACAGCATCGTCCTGGATCCAAACAGTGATGTCCTCATAGAGTTTTATGCCCCCTGGTGTGGACACTGCAACAAATTGGAACCGGTGTATACAGAGTTGGGTAAAAAATACAAAACTCAGAAAAACCTGGTTATAGCCAAGATGGATGCTACAGCCAACGATGTGACAGACAACCTTTACAAAGTGGAAGGATTTCCCACCATCTATTTTGCTCCCAGCAACCAGAAAAAGAATCCAATTAAATATGAAGGCGGGGAAAACGATTTAGAGCACTTGAGCAAATTTATAGAGGAACATGCAACCAAACTAAGCAGAACAAAAGAAGAGCTTTAGAGGGCAGAGAAGACAGAATTGTTTGTAGTTCATGCAAGCTACTGATGAGATTGGGTGGGGTAACAATTGAGCGGTTTGAGTAAAGGGGGTTCTGGGGTAGCAAAACAACTGCAGTATCTGATTATTATTTTTTGTATCGCCAAACAATTATTCTGGACACTGAACCCCTAATGTGAATGTTTTCCATAGCTTAGGACCAACTGAGGAAAATATATTTTTATTTTTTTTGTGACTCTTGAGTTTGATTCTTTTGACTTTCCCAAATCTTAATACTTCTCCCCTTCCCCCTTTTTTCACTTAAAAAGATTTACCAAAAAAAAAATCTCTGTCAAACAGGCTTGTTTATGTCTTTGTTATGTTATACTGGGAAGAATTCTTGTGTGTTTTTCAGAGTGAATTCTTGTAAAGAGTAGATGCAACAACATCTAGTCTCCAAGGTGCCTGGTGTATCTTTTCTGGGAAAGGGTAATGCTATAGTAGGAGTATCTTTTGGTCTTTTTATTCACTGGTGGTTTCCTAGCAGGTCGTCACCCCATTATACCCTGCAATTTTAGACCACATATTTCTTCCCTCAAGTGTACGAATACCAGAATGACCAGCATCTCTTGACTTCTGCCTGGCTTCTGTAGTATGCACTTATTGCTGTTGGATAGCATTTTTATTTTATTTCTTTCAGCAAAAAGTGGTGTGTTTTTTCTTTTAAGTGGACAAACACTCATAAATTGGCCATCTATCTGTATATTCCTCTAGGCAGAAGGGTCTCACTGGAATAGGTACAGCTACCCTTGGTTTTGTTTGAGTACGCTGACCTAACTGTTTTTTTAAGAATACTTGGATGTTGAGTTTTTAGTATTTTTAGCCTGTATATCCCCTCTGGATGAAAGAGCCATGGGTGCTTGGGCTCTCTGGAGATTCTGGATATAGACAAGGCCAAGTTGGGTTTCTTACAAGGTAGAATCCTGATAGAATCCTACCCACTATTGTTCTACCACCACACATGCATGTCCATGGCTCTCCAGGGCTCTTTTTCTTGCTCCCACTTCCTAATCAGTGTTCTTTCTCTTCCCATAATCTTTCAGAAGACTATTGAGAATGAGTGAATGTGAGGGGGGGGAAGAAGGAAGTGATATGTTGATGGGTTAACTGTCCCTTAAGATAGTGAGCCTCTTAGTGATCTGTGGCTTGGATCAGTATCAATGTGTGTGTGGAAAAACTCAGCTTTCGCCCAGGAACTGTCCCATCAGATTAATGACCCTGCAAGGCCTAGGACTTGCTTGTTACGGGGAAAGAATAGTCTGAGAGAATCTCTTATACGGGCCTGTTGGATCCTTTCCTTGAAGGGACTCTGCCAATATCTCAGCCTTAAGGCTTTCCCTAAATGACTGCTGGCAAAAGCCAATAGAGGGCAACAGTAGTCTGTCATTTGGAACAAAGAAGCTAGGTCTTTTGCATGCTATTTTGCTTGCCAGATGAGAGACCTTAATTTTCTACCCCCAGCTTGGGGTGGGGTGAGGGGGGAGAGATTGCAAACAGTCTTATTTCAAACACTCTTGAAACAAGAAGAGCTTCTTGCAAGAAAAAGGTTTTTAAATACCCTGCAGAAGTGAACTCGCTCAGGCTTAAAATTGCATCTTCTGTTTATGGTACTAACACAGCAGCGATCCCCAGTAGAAGTTTGAGACTACTGAAAAAGCAACACCTGCAGCTGCTCTTCCTCTTTACTCTGACCTATACTGACCAGTGTAATCTCCTAACTTCTCTTCAGGAACTGGGTGGAATTCTCAATATGCCAAAAAAAGGTTTGATGTAACCAAAAGTATTGTGTAAATAAGGCCACAAGCTGGGTAATGCCATAAACCCACATTCTGGATGTATGAAACCCTTGACACTTTGTGTGCTCTGTGATTGCTGAATGTGCTCCCGCATGTAAGAAATAGACCATTGCAATTCAGGAAAATCAGCAGGTGCATGAATGCATTTGCTGCATTACGAGGCAAACAAATTAAGGAACAAGCATTGACTGCAAGCAAGGAAGCATACTGTGTGAAAGAGTGCTGTGTTTACCAGAATAATGACCCAGCCTTCATGTACTTGTTACACTGCCAGCCCATGTATATCTTGGGTAACATGAATACATCATTAATACAAAAGTACAGCCCCTAATTTTTTAATTCATTATTAAAGCCAACACATGTGGAGAGACTTCTTGCATCTTACAAAAGTGCTGAATCGCCTTCAAATCCTCCTGAGTTGTGTGAAGTGACAAGTACTGCACGCTATACCAGGTTTTGAATCCCTTGCCTTCATTTTTTTTTAGGCCATGTTCATGCAAACAATGAAAATGGTATGTTATCTTTTGTAGTTTGTTACTCTAGGCTTAAGTATTTTTGTGTAGAAACCCTTATCCCTGTGGGTTACCCCTCAAAGTAAGTAGGTCTTTAGGGGTGAACCTTTTTTAGAAGCGCCTGTGTGTCATCTGGATGTCCCAACAATGGGTGTTTTCAGACATGATAGTGGTTGACTTCACCGTGCTTTAGTGCACTTTACTCTGGGGCCACCATCAGATAGGTTTGTGCCCGCCAGATGTTAGCACAGGATGGAGCCTGACTGTGGTGGCAGCTAGCCCCACCTGTGATTTAAGGAAGTTCCCAAATCACAGCCCAGGCTAGCTTCCACCCTGGGATCCCGCTGCCCAACTGGGAGTAAAGTGGGCATTCACGTTTTAAAAACGTGCTTTTCTCACCCCGGTCCGAAGCGAGCAGGACGCTGGGCACCATGGTGGCCATCGTTGCCCAGCTGGCTCACGACCCTCCCCACTGGCCAGGCTCCCATTGTGTTAGTTGGGGGCTTGGCCAGATCCAGGCAGCGGTGGCAGTCCCATGCCAGAGGGGGTAAGTCCATAGTGGCGCTTTGGTGCCCTCGCATATGAAAACACCCATAAACTGGCGTTATTCCTACGATAGGCTTAGGCCACTCTCACATGTTAGCTGGGAGGGAGAAAAGTGTTTCTCTCAGAGCAATTGTGGCTCTCTTGTGACAGGAATTAGCACACATGTGAATGCACTATTCTGCTTTTATGCCATGAGAACACTCGTGCATGGCAGAGTCCACAAATGGTACTTTTGCAATAACAGGTGTTCCTGTGGCATAAAAGCAGCATAGTGCACTCGTGTGTGAATACTCATCATGAGAGTCGCAATTACTCTGATGGAATCCACCCCCAGGTAATGTGAAAGTGGCCTTAGTTTTCCCAAACCTATCCTGGAGTTGCCTGTCTGTGAACAAGCACACAAAGTTACTCCAAGCATATACTCTTCTTTACAATGGAATGGCTTTGTAAAATCCTTCTGCCTATCTTTCTTCCTAGGTGACGAGGGAGGAGAGGGGGTGCTCAACCATGACAAGATCATTGCTGAGAAATTAAATCCGTTCTTTGCATCAGTTTTTACTTCAGAGGATGTTGGGAAGATACCATCTATTCTTTGTTAGTGATTAAGCTGAGGAATTAGCTGAAATTAGTGTCATACCAGAAGAGGTCTTATTGTATATCAGCAATTCTTCATGCTACCCACTGTTGATCACATCTGCAGAGACCTGTGTTTTCCCCCAATTGTCGGTAGTTGGGGGGGAGCATATGCGTCCCTGCAAGTTTGATCAATTTTAGAGCAAAAATGGGAACCCAGAAACCAGGTAGACCCATCAAATCAAAATGGCACTGTGGGTATTAATAGTTTATGCTCTGCTGAGTATCTTTGGATTTGTGGGGGAGGCTTCACACCTTCTGGTGTGACACTAATTTCAGCTAATTCCTCATATTAATCACTAATATAATAACGAATAGTTCTGGTGTAGATTTCTTCCCAACATCCTCTGGATACGCAGGAGGTCAGTGTGTGAGTGGTACCACTCTGTGTAAACGGCTAGGTACATCCGGCAGGTGCCCAACCGTTGCAGCTGCATGGTGACCGGTGCCCCGGGTGGGTTGGAGCCACACCTGTTATAGGATGGGGCCGGTGTAGCCCCGGCTGCAGGTGTGCATGGCCAGGAGCACTGCCAGAGCCTGGAGAGCCTACGAGGGGTGCAGGCACTCCCTGGGCCGCCTCAGGGCCCAGCGGGTGTCTGGGGCAGCCCAACAGGCCCTCCTCCACACCCTGGGGCGGGCTGCTGAGCTCTGCGAGGTGGCCAGCCAGCTCCAGTGGCGGAGGGATACCATGGGGCACGCAGCCCTGCTCGCTATGCCCATTGACCGGTGGGTATGGGGCACAGGGGTGGTGGGCCAGGGCACTGGCCCAGTGGGATGAGGCCTCCTGGAGAGTGCATTTTCAGATGGACAAGCACGTCCTGCGATTCTCCACGCTGTTAATGCCCTAGCTGGAGAGACAGGACACCCCCATGCGGACCCCCATTCCCATGGTCCAGCAGGTGACCATTGGGGTCTGGGCCCTTGCAACACCTAACTCCTGCCGCTCCGTCTCACAGCACTTCGGCATTGGGGTAAGCACCATTGCCGGGATCCTGCAGGACGTCTGCGAGGCGGTGGAGGGTGTGCTCCTGGACCAAGCAATCCAGCTGGTGGACCAGGAGCCCGTGATGGTCGGATTCACGGCTGGGGGATTCCCCAACTGCATGGATGGCACCCACAGAGAGATCCTCTGCCCATCCGCTGGAGAGGCCTCGGAATATGTCAGCCAACACGCGTACCACTCCCTGCAGCTGCAGGCGGTCATGGACCACTGGGGTCAGTTCATAGATATTTACATGGGCCACGCCGGTTGCAGCCACGATGCCCGGATCATGACCGTGTCTCCATTCTATGCCCGGATGTAGCACAGGGACTTTGCAGACTTGGGGGTGACCCGGATCAAGGGGGTGCTGATGCCCCCCCCTGCATTCTGGGGGACCCAGCCTATCCACTGACCCGCTGGCTGATGAAGGCGTACCCGGTCGCCAGGCCCCTTGCTGAGGCGCTCTACAATACCTGCCTGCGCGCGAGCAGGACTGTGGTCGAGAGCGCCTTCGGGGCAGGGGTGGCTGGTGGTTTTTGAGGTTGGAGGGGCAGTAAGGCCGGCCAGCTCGCTGGCGGCAAAGCCACCGGTAGGCAACGGTGGGCGGCATAACCCAGCAGCAAGGAGTTCCAAGGGTTAAAGTTGGATGGATGCTATATTACTTAATCAAGCAATTTCAGTTAGGTTAGGCAGGTTATAATCACCTTCTCTGCCAGGTTTAAAAGCAGGCAGACAACCTTAAACCTCACAAGCAGTTTTAGCAAAGACACAGACACACGCAGCAGAGGTTAAGATTACTGCTTCAGAAAGAAGGGACTTGCTGCATGTATGTTGGAGGGACCCCAATCCCTGCTTCAGAAGTC
>QEPC01004437.1:3982706-3994092 GCA_003113815.1 Sphenodon punctatus | reverse complement strand
GGGCAACTATGGAGCCCTTCATATGGAGAATGCGGTCCAGGGCATCATAGTAGGGGTTGATCCGGGCTCCATGTCCAGACCGCCTGTTATCCTTTATGGCCTTGTACCCCCTCTTGAGCTCCTTGGCCTTTGATCGGCACTGTGCCACTGTCCTGTGGTGCCCCGCCGCCTCCATGTCCCGCACGATCTCCTTTTACACGTGCTCATTGCACTGGTTCACGGCTAGCTCCAGCTAGTGCTCCAGGGTCCCCCAGATCCTAATGAATTCCAGGGTTTCCCTGTGCCCCCATTGCCCCCCTCAGTGGTACAGCCTTCTCCCATGGGTGCCCTCCAGGTTGCGGTCTTCCCCCTCCTCCTGGTCCTCCTCCTCCACATGCCCTCCGACCCTCTTCTCCGGGGGCTCAGGCTCCCAAGCCCGTTTCCGTGTCTGTGGGTCATAAGGGGGGGGCGGTTGGTTGCTGGGTTGCCACAGCCCCGCATCGCTGCCCCCCCTCGCTCCCCTTACCCATTTCCGGGGTGCCTCGTCCCCTGAGCCGGTTGCAGGCACCGGGGTGGCTCGTCCTGGCGGCTGCTGCTGCTCTCCCCCCACTGCCTCCATATGCAGCATGACCACCTCCTCCATCTGCGCCTACTCCGCCTACTTCCTTGCTCTCTCGCCCTCCGCTCTCCTCTCCCTTCTGTCTTGCTACATCCCACCATGTCCCCCTGCTGCTGTGTGCCCTTTAAATCTCCCTCCGCTGCCTGTGGTTTTGCTCGTTGCCTGGCAGTGACGCTGCATGCTTTGTCCCCAGCTGGGAATCATTTTGCTTGATTCCACCTGGTGGTTGCCGTTCAGACGTTGCTTTTTGTTGTTTTCCTGGTGGGAATCGATTTGACCACGCTTTCGGAGATGGTCCAGGACGGAGCTCTGGAAGGGTGGTTAATTTTGACCCCTGCTGGGGATTGACTGTGTTGAACATCTGGCCCCACGAAACAGACATTCAGGGCGCTTTGGTCCTGCCGCGGGATTGACCATGGTTCACTGTGGTTGACTGTTATCTCATAACATCTGAAAATACCCTAAGTTAAGCATGTGCATCTGCATCTTCTCAACCTCATGAATGTATCCTTGTCTCTCCTGATGTTCACCTTTCCCTTGTCTCCCCCCTTCCTTGTCTCTTAGAATGTAAGCCCTTTGGGGTGGGGACCTGTCTGTAACTACTGACTGTACAGTGCCAGGTACATTGTTAGTGCTATATAAATAATTACCTAGACAAAAAACCTTCGGTTTAAGGTCGTTAAGGCGGCATTACAAATTATACTCAAATGTTAACATGACAATAAATTGTATGTTAAGGCAACTTTATTAAATATCAGACCAATCAATACATTTTTCTTTTCTTCTTATTCATTAATTTTAAAAATGACAACTGAAATTAAGCTGCATATGTGTGTTATGGTGACTGAACAATACTTATACGTGGTGATGAGGAATGTATACAGTTTAATTTCAGTTAAGTCATAAATTATTTTATTAATAAGAAAAGAAAAATGTATTGATTGCTCTGATATTTAATAAAGTTGCCTTAACATACAATTTACTGTCATGTTAACGCTTGAGTATAATTTGTAATAATGCCTTAATGACCTTCTTAACCCGAAGGGTTTTTGTCTAGGTAACTTACCCTTCTGTGGAAACTTAAGGGTTTTGTTAATGTATAATATTTAACAGTTCAGGTCTTTACTAGAGCTTATAATAATAAAATGGAGCACGAGTTCATAAATGGTGGTTTTATCTATGTTATGCACAAAATATTTAGAAAGCTAATCAAGACAAAAACTTAGCTTCAACTTTTAAAAAAGCAAGGAGTCATATGTTGTATATTACTGATGCAAGGAACTATGGAATCGCAACTCCACAGTTGCATAATTTGAAAATTAAGAAAAAAATGTCTCTCTGAAGACACCACCATTGCAGTTGTGTTTTTATGGTATTTTTTTTCATACAAATAGTCAGTCATCTCACACATAAGCTCTCTCGCTCACTCACACTCACACTCTCCAATCAAAACAACTCAGTGCAGTCACACACACATACACATTCAAAAACACAGTCATTCTCTCACACACAAGCTCTCGAGTGTCTTTAGACATTACGTCAACGGGTGTCTCAATGTGTGTTCTGACCATGATATGAACACCGGTTTGGCCCTGTGTTCACCATGTGGTGCTGCTTAGACACACAGCCCATCTTGGGGCAAATTGGTGTTTTGCTAGCCATCCAATCTCAGAATGCAAGCAGTGCCGCCTCGTTCCCCATATTGTCCTTGATAACATGCCACGGGATATCATTAGACAAAACGTTGGTCACGTGTTCAGCTGGAACACGCAAATTATCCTTGTGACACAAGGTGCTCACATTGTTTGTTCAATGATTGGCCAAACTAGTGTTGGGGTTGTTATGGTGCTTACACACAATGGCCAAACGTGCTTAGGGGTTTTGACATCCAATCTTTGTTATATCTAAAATCACCCCTCCTCTCTCTCTCACACACACACATTCAAAACAACTCACATGCAGTTACGCACACACTCATTCATACAGTCATTCTGTCACACACAAGCTCTTATCTCTCTGTCACACACTCATTCAAAACAACCCAGGATGGGTGGGTTAAAAATATTGTAAATAAATAAATACCTTCTGCCCGCTATGAGGAATTTAATACCTACTTTGCAGACAAAATCTCTCATATTCACCTTGACTTGGGGGCTGCTACTTCTTGGCAGAGTCAGAGTTTGGGGCTGTTGAGGCTCAATCTTGTCCTGTTTATTTGGTCCATTTCAGTTGGTATCACCTACCGAAGTGGTGGATGTCCTTGGGGCAATGCGGGCAACCAGTTGTAAATTAGATCCTTTTCCATCTTGGTTGGCAAAAGCCAGCAGTGAGAAACTAGGGCCTTTCCTGTCTGGGATTGTCAGGTAGGGTACTAGAAGCCCTCAAGATGGTGGTGGTTTTGCCACTGTTCAAAAAAACATGATTTGATGCTGACTCCTTGGGCAGCTATCGCCCCGTCTCTAACCTTCCCTTTTTAGGGAAGATTGTTGAACGGGTGATTGCCAGGCAGCTGCAGGGACATCTAGATGCAATCAGATTCCTGAACCCATGTCAGTCTGGCTTCCGTCCTGGATATAGCACCTCATCTGCGCTTGTAGCATTGGTTGATCCTTGCCATGAGATTGACAGGGGATATTGTACCCTGTTGATCCTTTTAGATATTTCAGTGGCATTTGATACAGTTGACCATGAGGTGTTGTTGACACGGCTGCAGAATCTGGCAGGGGTTCACAGGACGGCTCTAGAGTGGTTCCGTTCATTCCTGTAGGGAAGGTTTCAGCAAGTGATGATGGGTGATTGTTCTTCTTCTTCACCCTCCCCCTTCTCTTGTGGGGTCCTGCAGGGTTCCATTCTGTCTCCCCTCCTGTTCAACGTGTATCTAATCCCCTGGGCAAGATTGTGCTTAGATTTGGGGTATGTTGTCTTCAATATGCGGATGACACCCAAATCTATTTATCCTTTTCATCCAGCCCAGGCCCTGCAGTCTAGGTGCTTACCTAGTGCCTGGCTGCTATTCGGGACTGGACATGGATGAGCCGTCTGAGGCTGAATCCAGACAGGACTGAGGTGAAGATGCGGCCCTGTGGTCTGGGGAGATTGGGACTCCCAACATTGATGGGGTCCTGTCTCCCCTTGCTACTCAGGTGCGTAGCCTTGGGGTGCTCCTGGATTCTCAGCTGCGCCTGGAAGGTCAGGTTGCGGCTGTTGCCACAAATGTCTTTCACCCACTCCATCTGGTGAGAAGACAGCGTCCCTTTCTTTCTAATGGGGATTTGGCCCCCATCATCCATGTCAACTCAAACTACTGCAATGAACTGGGGCTGCCCTTGAAGACTGTTCAGGGGCTGCAGGTAGTGAAGAATGCAATGACCCACCTCTTGATGGGGGTGGGTCACCGGGAGCACATTACACAGGTACTTGAGAGTCTGCACTGTCTGCGTATAGCTTTCTGGGCACAATTCAAGGTGCTGGTTTTGACCTTTTAAAGTCCTAAACGGCTTGGACCCTACATATCTGAAGAACCACCTTTCTCCTTATGCTCCTTTGTGGCTGTTAAGATCTGCTGAGGGTGCCCTCTTGTGGGTTCCAGCACTGGCCCAGTTTCGTATGACTCAGGCCTGCAGGGAGGCATTTTCGGTGGCTGCCCCACAGCTTTGAAACTCCCTTCTCTTGGAGGCTCATCTGAGCCCTGGTTTCAATGTCTTGCGGAGGCAATATAAGACCTTTTTATTTGGCCAGGCATTCAATGAGCAGGGATAGATTGGAGGGAGGTCAATGGAGTGTTTTTAGCTTTGTGGGGTTTTAATTATTTTACGTTTGTATTTTTATTTATTGGTTGTTGTTCGGAGGGGCTAGAGCGGTGGACAGAGGGCTGCTGCGAGCAGCCCCGGGAAACAAGGACGCACTTCCGGACCACCATTTAAAAGGAGCAGCGCTCCCAAGGCAGCACCATGGTGCATGCCATGGCCAGCGCGCCCTTGTGCACGCAGCCTTAGGCGCCAGAGGGGCACTGCGCTGGGCTGGGCTGTCGGACTGTCTTCACAAGCTTATATATTTGTTCCATGCGAGACTGGATCCAGGTACCAATAGGTGTCAAACCTGTTACCAACAACCCCTGTGAAGGGCTAGAACTGTGTTTTATCACCTGTAGGGGATCTATCCCCTATAGGTAATCCCAGAAAGGGGTGGGACATGGTACCATTATTAAGGGTTATATCTCCTGCCAGTAATCCCCATGAAGGGGAAGGACTGTTTCATTTTGGTCTTGGGGCAACATCCCTTACAGCTAGCCCCTGAAGGGGTAGGACTTCACATTAGTGTAGGGACTACTCTGTTTTTGATAAACCCCGTAAGAAATTGCCTTGTTCTATTTGTTTCAGGGGGTATAACTTCTCCAGGTATCCCCGCCCAGGAGCTGGTTCTGCTACCTCCACCATGGTCAAATCTTGTTGCTAGTAAACCCTGCAAAAGGGGTAGGATTATCCTTGACTTGTCTCAGAGGTTGCATTATTCTAAAACAGTTCATAACTGGGGGAGGGAATTGGTATTATTAATAAATGGCCAACTTGTTATTGGCAGCCTCCCAAGGGGTTGGTCTGTATGCTTCTGCCTTAGTGGTCATTTTTGGTCTTGTAAAGGGATATTTCATCATGGCCAAAAGAAAGCAATCAAGACTTCCTAACTTTCCTATTGGTTTTATTGATCAGCGTCGTTTGAAACAGGCCAAGATTCATGATTTTATAAACAAGGTTTCTCCACAAGGTGTTCCCTTAGAGCTTGCTCCATCTTTTAATAAATCCCCAACTTTGGGGAACATTCCTGCCAATACTGACCCTAATCCTTTAATCCCACTGTGTGATAATGCTCCTAGTGTTTTATATGAGCATCCAACTAAGAGGCAAATTAGATAGGAGTCCATATTTTTGCAGGCTGAGGAGCAAGATCTGGCTCTAGGGGAGGTCCTTAGAACACAATGGTTTTTAATTACTGAAACTGTGGGTATTTTCAGACATGACGGGGCCGATTGGCCCCATCACAAAAACAATATATTCATCCCCCACCGGGATGACCCCGTCATGCCCTAACAGACGTGCCGGGGGATCCCGGCGGGGAATTGGGGAGGGGGCGGGACTGCGCGGTGCAACATGCGGCCACACGGCCCCGCCCCCTCCATGCTCCCCGCCGCCCGCCCTATGGGGAGACGGGCGGCCGCCGCAGCCAATGCGGCCACAGTGCTCGTCCAATTTGACCACGGGCCGTAATCCCTGCAGGGATTCCGGGCCGTGGCCGCCATCCAGAAGTGACGGCGGGGTTCATCACAGTGGGGAATCGCCTTCGCCACGCGGCCGCCGCCGGTCCCACCACTTGCATGGCGAAAGTGATTCCCCACTGTGGTAACATCTGGGGGGGGGAACACAGATGTTCTGTGATCGCAGCCACCACAGGGAATTGACTGTGGTTGACTGTGAACTCGTAACGTCTGAAAATACCCTGTGTCTTCACTTTTTGCAACCATCACTGGAATGAGTGATTCTCTACTTCAGGTTAAATCCCAAATAACCAAAGATATCACTAAATTGAACTCCTTAGACGGTGGTAGCACTTCTAACACGGCCTCTGGTTTTTGCCCTATTACAAGAAATTCAATTTTTCATGATATCCCAAATAACACTGGGAACCTAAGCAGGATCGAGATTCTGGCAAACAGAGGTAAAAGGGTCTTACAACTTATAATCTTTCTTGATAAAGCTGTTTGGCTTAAAATTAATCCTCTACCAAATGGGATAATCCCTCGATGGAACGACACAGTGGCTGCGGTCAGGAACTTATCTTTTTTCCTGTCTTGAAATGTTGAGCCTGGCAATATGGACAAGATCATTTGTTTATCCTACAGGCCCTCTGTTGTTTGCTGTAAACTTTATTTTAAATCGCCTTATTTGGTTCAGAAAATATTTCAGGCTCATAAGCATTTGAGACAATGGGGCATCTCTATAGATAGAGTATTCTCCTTTGGGCAGACTTCCAGGCCAAGGGTCGACACCCCACCTGGGAATGATCAGGCTTCCCATTTAAACATCCTGAGTAATTACCCTGCTCCTGTTCTACTTAATAAGCCACTTGTAGAAATGAAACTAATGGAGGCATCCTCGTCCAAGCCCCCCGCCCCCCCCATGGGAGGTGTCTATTTCACCCAGGGTTAACCTACAACAGAAGCTGATAACCTTGTGTTTGGATAATAATAGTTCTGCGCAAACCAAGGGTGATATCAGTAAAGCCTTTAGTTCCTATTGATCAAGATCAAATCAAAGGGAAACTTGGACATATTCAGGAGAGCCTCAATTGCTCGGTACGCAATTATGCAATTCCAGCACATAACTATCAACCTTCCCATGACCTGAATAAGTTAACCAATATGAGGCTCTTAGCTGGTGATGAGCTGGGCTCTTTGCCCCAGCCCCTACTCCCTTCTATGGGAGATGATACATCCCCATCTTCCAATCTCGCACATTTTTCTATTCAGGCCACTGTGGAATCTACTACAGCAGTCCCTTTGGGGATTAACTCTGAATTATGTTCCATTAAAATCCCCCCTGTCTCTCTGGCTCAGGAGAATTTTCACTCCCAAATGATTCCCTCTTTGATCCCTGCCCCTGAGGCCTTGCCACCTCTATTAAAGGAAAGGGTCCAAACTAGGGTCAGCGCAGATATTGAGCCTCCTACCAGCTACTCCTTCTAGCAACAGTTGACATTATCCTGTCCCAACCTTAAACTGCAGGAATCTGAATCTGTTATTACTATCCTAGAATATAGCAGGTTGGAGAACGCTCTTTGACCCTGAGTCTTTAGGCATACTAAATAACTATGACATTCTGTGTCTTCAAGAAACCTGGCTTCTCGATACCAAGCTGTTTTCATTACCCAGCTTTCAATTTTGGGATACTCCTGTGAATAAAGCAGGAATATTTGGATGACCCTCGAGAGGCCTACTTATTCTATCTAAACTGGCACTTGGAATTATGGGAGTCAAGATTCAGACCACCCTTAATAACATCTTGCCAGTTAGATTTTCTTGGGAGAAGGATGATGGTATCATCTTAATTAATGTTTATATCCCTCCATTCAAGAAGGTTGCTGATCGTATTCCTTTTTGGGCTTACCTGCAAGATTTGATTGAAACTTTGGAGGTGTTATACCCCTGTATATCGATTGTCCTTCTTGGGGACTTTAATGCCAGAATAGGCAATGCAATAGCTGCACAGGCCGAATCTGCTGTTATAGATGAGGAGGAGGATTTCTTCTTCCCGCCATGTTATTCCAAAGATCATGTCTTAAATGCCTTTGGTGTACAATTCTTACAATTTTTGTATAAAGGCAGGTGGACATTTTTACATGGCCGATCTACTACTGACTCTAGCGGAGACTTTACTTTTATTTCAAAGTTAGGTCTCCGTGTAAGCGATTATATTTGTGTCCCACCTAGTGATTTTTCCAAATTTGTTGAGTTTCAAGTCCTCATGGTAGGTCTCAGTGACCACTAACCACTTGTTGTGTCTTTCTCCTCTTCAGGTTTGAACTTAAGTTCCAAATATCTTAAGGCTGCTATGTTCGTTTCTAATCCCCATGACTTCTTTCAAATTAAATGGAACCCTAAAACTGCTGTTATGGTTGATACTATAGCCTGCTAGTGACTGAGGAAGTGGGCTTCTTTAAAACTGTTTTATCAGAATCCCTTTTTTTTCTATTCTGAAGACGTTATCAATACATTTGTTTCTCTGATCGACTCACTTAGAAATAAGTTTTTTGAAACTAGTACAAACAAGGCACAGTTTCATAATAATCTACAGCATTATATTCCTGCAAAGAAACCTTGGTTTGACCAGGAGTGCTTCAATGCCAAAAGATCTTTATCTAAAGCATGCAGACAGCTTAGATCCTGTAAAAGTATGTCTGTTTACCACCAGTATGCTCTACAAAAGAAAATGTATAGGTAGTTACTTAAAGCTAAAAAGTCTAGCGCATCAACGTACTCTTTGGTCCACTTTAGCTGTTGCAATATAGAACCCAAGTAAAATTCTGACACTTGATTCAAAATGGAATGCGCTCCTTCAATCCTTCCTCATTCAAATATTGCTGAGGCTGCGTGGGAATTACACTTTTTGCAGATTTTTAATCAACTGCCAGATATTCCAGTTTTGGATGTGAGTGCTTTTCAGGATTTCCCACTGTGGCCTCTAGTGAATCCGATCAAAAGCAGGGCTTTATTGGAACAAGTTCCTAGGGGGAAAGCTTCTGATGGTGATGGTATAATAAGGGAACTTTTAAGGGAGAAAATTGATTGGTGGCTCCCTATTATCTGCACTTTGCCATAAATTCCTCGGGTTTAGTTCCTGGCGGTTGGAATATCAGCATTGCTATCCCGATTTTCAAAAAGGGGAACAGAGACTTGCCATCTAATTATAGACCTATTAGTTTGATCAGTGTGATAGTGAAAGTTTATGCTCGCTACTTGAAACTGGAGGCCTGGGCAAATGTAGCTTCATACTTGGCAGAACAGGCAGGCTTCCGGGCTGGACACTCGACCCTTGACCATTGCTTTACCCTGATGCACCTAATTGATAAATATGTCCAGGTTAGGAAAGGTTCCTTGTTTCTTTCATTTGTGGACCTCAAAGCTGCCTTTGATTCTATAGACAGGAAATTATTATGGGAAAAACTCCTGGCTACTAATATGGACAGAAGACTGATTTATTTGGTCCGAGCACTTTATGTAAATTCCCAGCTGAGAGTCAAATATTCCCCGAGAGGTCACCTAACAGGTGTGATCTCTGCCACAAACGGGATGAAACAGGGCTGTCTCCTGGCTCCTTTCCTTTTTAATTTTTTTTATCAATGGAATAGTTTTGATGCTTAATAGAAATAGCGATTCGTTTTATCCAGTGGCTATCCATAACGGACATCTGTCAGTTCTGCTTTATGCAGATGATATGGTTTTAATTTCCAATGTTAGGTTGGGTCTGAAGAAACTCTTGGTCGCTCTGGGCTCCTTTTGCAATTTAAACCATCCTACAATCAATTATGGGGAAACCAAAGTACTTATTGTAGCCAAGAAATATTGCAAATTTGATTGGTTCCTTGACAATGTCAAGTTAGCGCAGGTCAAATTTTACTGCTACTTGGGTCTGATTTTCTCTGCTTCTGGTACATGGTCCAAACATACTGAGTATATTAAAACCAAGATGGATCAATCTATAAGTGGCCGCCTTAAATTTTGGAGAACAGATGGCGGGAAACTCATAGCCCCTGCCTTCAGACTCCTTGACATGAAAGCCTCTCCTCAAGCCCTTTATGGTACTGAGATTTGGAGCCCTTTCTTAAGATCCAACCTGGAATTCTTTCAAAATTGATTCCTCTGAACAATTCTCTCTGTCCCAAAGAACACACCAGTCGCCCTTGTACGGCTTGAAACAGGAGTACTCCCGGTTGAGGTTAAATTAGATGTGGCCCAGATTTCCTTCTGGTTAAGGGTGCGGTGCATGAATGAGGACAGGCTGCCAAGCCTCTGCCTGGCAGAATCTATTTCCTCCTCTTGCTTATTTACGTGGTACCAAAAATTGTGTTGCCTCTTTCAGTCCCTGGGGCAATCTATGGAAGCTCTGCTCCCTCTTTCCAATTCTAAAATTAAAATTTTGACTGTGAGACAACTTACAGATTTAGCAATCCTTAGGGATAGACAAAAGATAGGAAAATTTAAAATCAGCTCCCCTTTATAAATTTTTCAAGCTAATACCAGGAAGAGAACCTTATCTCACCCTTCTAGATACAGCATACCAGAGGAGAGCCTTAACACTTTTAAGGCTTGTATCCCTTCTAAGGTGTTGGACACCGGAAGGAAGGGGCTTCCTCATTCTTTTAGAATATGCAGCTGCTCGTTAAACCAGCCCAAAGATCTCCATTTACTTTTTATTTGCCCCTATACAGAGAAATTCCTGGCTGCTCCACTCCAACGTAAATCGCACTGGCCTCCCCAGCACCTCTTAACTTTACTACTTTCAGCAAAGGACTTTACCACGATCCATGCTCTTGCCAATATGGCCATGGCTCTAATTAAAAGCTGATTTGTCTTTATATAGCTGCCCTATTAGCTTTTATTTATTCTTAGGCTTCTTTTGTATGTTGTTGTATTTTATTCTATACATTCTGATTTTAAATTTTTATGCTTGCATTTGCTTTATATTTACCCTTGTATTTTCTGTAGTCTCAACCTACGGTCATGACTTATTAAACTTATTGATTGATTGATATTCATTTATTTCATCATACTTCTAGCCCACATTCTCTTGCACACAATGGCAGCTCAGAGCGGCTCACAAAGCATTCATAAAATCAATTCAATAGTAAAAAACATATACAAAACATTATAAAACTCATTAAGATGGAACCAAACCCCCTTCCCCCAACCCTCACCTCCCTCCCCATCTCCCTTCCCCAAAGGGAGAGAGACTGCTACACTTGCTGGTGCTTGCTGGACTGAGAGAACAGCTCTGCCCCCTCATTCTTTGAGGGGCAGGACAGGGTCTCCCTCCATACCCGACTGGCTGCCTCAAAAAGCGTGGCCCTTAGAGGGACCGGACAGGTTGGGAGGTTATTAATGTGGGAAGGGGTATATTTTTTAGGGAAGGGATAGGGTGGTGGTGGGTTTGTGAATGGATTGCCTGCCCTGTGGGGAAGGGGGCCAAGGGGACTGGGTTAGGGTGGGAAGGACTGACCCCCTCGGTGTGAGGGAGGGGT
>QEPC01004437.1:3934873-3960365 GCA_003113815.1 Sphenodon punctatus | reverse complement strand
GCGGCAGAGCTTCTCAAGCCCCCGCAGCAGCGAGGCAGGTAAGTGGATGGTAACAGAGGCTCCCCGCAGGCTCTTGAGCAAACCCTGACACGGCATAGGCCTACCAGGAGAGGAAGGTCAGGGAACTCTAGTATGCTGGTTTCTCCATAGAGGTGGAGGATAGAACCCGCCTCAGACTCCAGAACAGGGAGTACTCAGTGGATTGTGGCTTACTGGAGAAAGGAGCTGTAGGGACACTACTGTGGACTTTAGACTTCAGTCTGCAAAGACATAGCATTTACTGTGCATCTCTGAGTGTTCTGTGGACAAATGATTTATTTTCATGACTCATAGAACTATTTTTAAGTGTTCGTGAAGCTGAAGAAACCCATTTATAGAAGCAGATGCCACAATGAATCAGCAAGGCACATTAGGATATCGAGGCAAAATCACTGTGGTGGGTTGCAGTTTGACTTTGCTTCGTGTCCACTTTAGGGGCTTGTGTATATTAAAAAGCAATGTATGTTTTTAACCTGATATAAAAACTACTAAAGAGAAGGCATAGGTACTTTTCACCTAAGATTGGAACTGGAGGCTAACCACATGTGTGCTGTGAGGATAGGGGGCATGGAAGGAGGGAAGGGGGTTAGGCTGAACCCTAACTGGTTATCAGGAGATTGAATTTATCTTCACTACATCTTTACCTTGAGATGACTAATTTTGGGTTCATTATCTCAAGATGAAAACGCACCTTTTCCTAAATGCTGAAAAGCATTTCAGCTGCACATGACAAGTGCCCTCTACTCCAGAAATTCCTAATCTGTGGATCAAGATCCAGGGACTGTGTCTATCATATTCTTTGTAAAGCGCCAGGTACATTGCTTGCGCTATATAAATGCTTATAATAATAATAATAATAATAATAATAATTAATTAATAAGTGAGTGGAGTCACACCCATTACAGACTGGGCCACAATGGCCCTTTTCACACAGACTCTCTAACGCTGATAAAATGGGGGTTACATTTTATTATACATGTTTCAGGGCACCCATAGAGCACACCTGCAGTCCTGCAGCATGTATAATAAAATGTAATCCCCATTTTGTCAGTGCTAGAGTGAAAAGGACCAATCTCAGCTGATTTTGGATGCACAATACAATTCCTCCTCTGCCTTCTCTCTTATGTTCCATTGGCCTTCCTAAGGTCAACCCGGGACAACTTCTTGCAAGTTCGATCGCTGCACCAAGTCTGTATGGCAAGGCTGCTCAGAGAGGCATTCTCAGTGGGTGTTCCATTATTTTGGAACTCTCTTCCCCTGGTAGTTTGTCAAAGCCCAAGCCTGGGCATTTCCCAGAAGCAATGTAAGTCCTATTTCTTTGACTTGGCCTTTAACAAGAGGGGAAAGGGGTTGGGGATTCATTTTAACTGGGGAATTTTATACAGTTTATATTGTATACGGTTTTCTTTTCTTATATTCTATACAGTATTGTTATATATAAAAATCTAAATAAATATAAATATAACTTCGGTATAACAACCCCCCCAGGAGACCAGATAAAAAGTTTGTTCATTACAACAGAATTTGACAACATGCGTTTGATAGAAACTGTTCTAGAAGTTGAGGGTCTTATAAACAGGGAGTCATTATAAGCAGGGTTTGTCATTTGAGATTGGACTGTACTTTTCTTGTCTTTGTTGGGGTTGTGGGGTTATCTTTAATTCTCAAAATGGGGTCTCCCAGGCAAAAATATTGAGAAACCCATCTCTAGCCTTCCCCATCTTACCATCATAATAAAGATACTGGTACTCAACTTCTTCAGCTGCCATTGTCTTTCAAACACAATGCCGTTGTAATTGTGTGGATGACATACCTGGGTGCTCCTTGCGACTCTATGATAAACAGTACTTGCAGGGCTCAAAGGGTGTTTTTAAATCAGCGCAGTTGGAGGTGGGGAGGTGTCCCTGGTCGGTGCGTGGGGCGGCAGCAGGGTGCCCACACATGCAATGTGAGTGGGAAGCACTTCTGACAAGCAGCTCCCAGCATGACTGTCCCTTCCACGGAGGCAGCCACCCTGGCCCGCACGAGAAACTCTGGATTTTTCAGGAGTGCTCCATGCATGGTCACAGGTGGCTGGTGTGTGGTTCACAGGAGCGCGCCTCCCCACACACCAATTCAAACAAGCATTTGATGTGTGTATGGTGGGGGGCCATGCATGGATGTGGCTCAAACTAGTTTTCTTTTTGAGTGCACTTTCCCAGTGTAGCAAGGTTACCTTGAGAGGGAAATGTAGGCAATTTTGCATGGATATATGTTTATTCTTGATCACCCCGTAAAGGAGCAGATAGAATTTAAGATTATGTTGCTAGTTTTCAGGGCCCTGGTTAAATGTGAGACCTTCTCCTGGAACCTCACCTCGATGGCTATCTTACTCAAATACCAACTGCCATTTGGGAATCCCATCATCATGCCTTACAAATGCAACTATAAATGCAACTATAAATAAATTGGTGGGTGATCAGGCCTTTGCTGTGGCCTTTCCCCTCAGTGTGGAACTTGCTCAGACGTCTCAGTTCCCCTCCCACCTCTTCACTTTTAAAAACCACCTGAAGACCCTTTTATTCTCCAGATGCTTTTAGGGGATCTACTGCTGGTTCCCCTTAGTGTATTTTTTGCTCCCCTTTTGTCTTACAATTTTAAACTGTTTTTAAATGGATTTTAGGTTGTTTTATTGGAGTTTATCATATTAATTTGTAAAGCACCCTGAGCACCGTTCTACAGTGGAGGGCACTATATAAATGTATTAATTTATTATTATTATTATTATTATTATTATTATTATTATTATTTATTCTTCATCATCATCATAGGTTAAAATAAAAAAGACTGTCAAATGAAAGGAAAAGGGCCTTCCAAAAATGTGGGAACTAAAAACCAGCGCAGTGGACAGTGATTCATTTAAGTAATTTTACAGGGCATTAGAGAACATTTTAGTCCAGAGATAGTGTGGTCACCATGTTGGTCCCAAGTGGTCACCATGTTGGTCCCATTTGACAGTGGTTCAAATGATATCTTTTATTGGACCAATTGTTGGTGGAAATAAGCAAGCTTTTGGGCCACACAAGGCCCTTCCTCAGGCATGTAGCATAGCCAGTAGAAATATATAAACTAAGAAAATGTAGAGCAGGTATATGAGGGGGCATGGAATGGGTGGGAGTGGACAGAGCAAGGTGGCAGTCGTGTGTGTGTGGGGGGGTAAACACAGAGAGAGAGAGAGAGAGAGAGAGAGAGAGGGGGCAGACATTTACGAAACAGCTGTAAATTCTATATTGGTGTAGAAGACAAAGGAACGATAGGTGATAAACACACAGAGATAGCAAACAATTCGTTTGGGGATATAGTGGGGAAACAGCTCATCACATAAGCTGTCACATAAGCTTAAGGGAGTACATATATCAAAGGAACTGGGTTCACAGTATGTGAATTTCCACAATGGTTGGGTACACAGCTGACAGGGTCAGTTACAGTCACAGACAGGGAGAACTGTTGAACAGTTTCTCTCTCTTCCTGTCAGCATTCTATTTTGCACTTTCCAAATAAACCACATCATTAGAAATGTCAAACCTGAGAAGAAAAAGACTAGTCAAGTGAAGCAGTGGGAGTGGAGAAAGAACAAAGAAATCTGTAACTGACTGTGATCAATTAATTATAAATTCCACTGCAATCGGACCAGCCAAAAGAAAGAGGAGTCACAATAGCTATATATAGCTCCAAACTTATCTTGTTTATAAGCTTATGGTGGTTTTTTATTTCCTCCATTGCAGGTATCATATAATTGTACTACTAATTCCAAAACATTATGTCATAGAAAACACATCCGAAAAAGTAAATAGATGGTTTAACATCTTAAGTGGGGTCTGAGATGAAGACAACTGGTACTGTTGCATTTTGGGTAAGTAGTATGCAAATAGAGTAAGCACTGCAAATTGAACTTCTCTGACTGATTCAATCACTTATTTCATACTTGTAAGCCCATTAAAGCAGCCCAACTTCAGCAAGAGACACACTAAGGGGTTACTACTGTGTTCAGATATTATACACCTTTGCTTAAACAAAACCAGCATGATTTGGAGCAGAAGCCCTTTGTGGATTTGCATAGCAAGTTACCCAGACTGACATAAACCTAGCCCAACCCTTTCATCATATCATAGCTCACTGCTTCTCTACAACTGATCAGGGTTTAAAGTGGGGAGAAGGGAGAAGATTCTCTAATAAATCATCTGCCTATGCTACTCTCTGGCTGTGGCTACTGGTAAATTACTTCTGCCATGCATTACTAATGAAGATTGTTACTAAACAGCAATATTAAGGGGCAGGGAGAAGCTACTCAAATCAGCCTGATTGCCATAGGGATAAACTTCACAGAAGCTGGGAGATGGGCTGAACCCCTATATTTTAAGTAACACACGTATACCCCTGGGAAAAAATTAAAATGTTAAAACTATTACATTTAAAAACATTTTAGATTTCCCTAGATAAAGTTAATCCCTAACAGTCCATACATTACGAATTAATCCAAAGCAGTCCATAACGGGGGCCTGCCATTTGTGGAGCCCTTGTTACGGAGCCAGGTTTCCCCCAACCCCTTGGGCTCTGGTATGTTACTTACCAGCCACGGAGGGCTTGACTGAAGCTCTGCCAGCCCACCACTGCCGGGAGGGACCTCCCAGCAGGCTTCATCAGCAGTGCGCTGTGGCAAGGGAGCCCAGCGGGAGGCCCCCCACAGCAGCAGCCGCCTGGCAGAGCTTCAGTCAAACACTCCAAGGCTAGTAAGTACCATTTTAGGACCCCAGGGGTTGGGGCGGGGGACATCAGACCCACTGTCCCAGAAGGGACTACAGAGGGAAGTACGAATCAGTTTCCAAATGATTTCAATGGGAAAATTTCCCATTGACTTGAATGGGATCCAAATCCAAATTTATAATTATTCTGAAAATTGCAGATCCAAATCTGGAATGAATCCAAATATGTAATTTGATCCGAATGCCCATCCCTAATGACAGAATTGGAAAAGGCTCAGAGAAGGGCAAAATGATGAGAGAAGGGCTGGATCAAATTCTGTATGAGGAGAAGTTCAACAGGTTAGGGATGTTTAGCTTGGAGAAGAGGCAATTTTGGGGGGAAATGATAGAAGTTTATAAAATAATGAGTGGCATGGAGAAAGTAAATAGGGAAATGTTGTTTGCCCTTTCCCACAATAAGAGAACAATGGGACACTCTCTGAAGTTAAATGGCAGCAGATTTTAAATGAACAAAAGGAAGTACTTTTTCACACTGTGGACAATACGGTTGTAGAACTCATTGCCAGAGGAAGCTGGGAAAGCCAGCAGCATAACTAACTTTGAATGGAAATTGGATAAATTCTTAGAGGACAGAGCCATAAACACCTACTAGCTGGGGCTTAAACCCCTGGCTATGGGTAGTTGAGAGCAGTCAGAAGGAGATAGGTCACACCTCCATGTGAAAGGGAAAGGGAGTGGCAGGTGCACCAAAAATGGCCATGCCATCTCTGGCCATGCACTTGCATGTGAGTGCTAGGGGAGGCACATGGGGGACAGTGGAGAATGGTGGTATGTCATAGCGATAAGACATTTTGGGGGGATTCTTCCTGTCACCATTAGCAGAGGGAGCCTGGAGCAGAGGCGTTGTCAGCTGCAGCATGGAGCCCAGAGCTGTCAGGTAGAGGGAGGGGGTGATTGTGTGCTCAGTGAGCTAGAAGCTCTCTTTCTCTACAGCTGCTGCACCTCCTCTCCCTGTTCCCTCCTTCACCTCAATTGAAGGGATATTGGCAGCAACTGCAGGAGGAGACAAAAGGGAAAACACCTGCTTGATTGTTTTTTTTTCATTGCTAGATAGTTGGAGTATGTTTTGCACCTCATTAGGTATACTATCTTCAGTGCTAGCTTTCATTCAGTGGCCACGATCTGCAAACAGTTAAACTCAGGCAGTCTGCCAAGTCCAAAAGCTGCCTTTGATATAGCAGTGAACTTAATAGCCATTAGTGAGAGATTGTTCGGCTATGTTCCCTCAAGCTTAATGGGCTATCGTCAGATCATTAACATCCCATGGAGTGGGGGCTATTTAGGGCTACTAACCTGGGGCTTCGTCAAACAGCTTCAGTGCTCTGGAAACAAGCCTGCTTGCCTGTTTTATTTGTTAGCCAGAACATATTCTCTAATAAAAGGCATTTAAACCTTTCTCAGAATCTGATTTTTCCCAGGTGCTAATTACATTGGGGCTGACTTCTGTACTAAGAATTTTCTTTGCTTAGATCATCATCAGACAGCCTGCAGTTATTAAAAGGCAAACCTCCAGTATGTTTGGCAGTTTACCTCTCTGTCAGGACTCACTGTCCATTAGTGGTGGGACCCCGGGCCCATTACCGGCTACCGGCTTTACCGGTTACCGGTTCTGCGAAAACCAGATTCCCGGATTAAATCCGGTATACCGGTACCGGATTTATTTCATTGGTTTCAATGGGGCGCTGTGTCCCCATTGAAACCAATGAAATAAATTAATTCCCTCCCCCTTCCAGGCTGCGCGGGTGGAAGGGGGGACACCCCCCACCCACCCTGCCCAGCCTGGATTTTTGTTTAAAAAAAGACCCAGAGGCGAGCCCACCCCCCAGCACCAGCGGCCGCGGCGTCCCCGCAGCCGCCGGTAAGTATGACCCGATCCCTGGGGGGGGTGTTTAACACCCCCCCCCCCCCCCAGGGATCACCCCTACTAAAGTTCAGTGCGCTTACCTTTGGGAGCTCCGGCGGCGGCGGGCGGTCCGGCGGCCTCAGCGCCGGCTGTGGCTGCCGGCGTCAGAGACGCTCTAGGCCTTCCGGGGAACTTCCGGGTTTCCCCGGAAGGCCTAGAGCGTCTCTGACGCCGGCAGCCACAGCCGGCGCTGAGGCCGCCGGACCGCCCGCCGCCGCCGGAGCTCCGCAAGGTAAGCGCACTGAACTTTAGTAGGGGTGATCCCTGGGGGGTTGGGGGGGTGTTAAACACCCCCCCCAGGGATCGGGTCATACTTACCGGCGGCTGCGGGGACGCCGCGGCCGCTGGTGCTGGGGGGTGGGCTCGCCTCTGGGTCTTTTTTAAAACAAAAATCCAGGCTGGGCAGGGTGGGTGGGGGGTGTCCCCCCTTCCACCCGCGCAGCCTGGACTCGGGGAGGGTTTTTTTTAAAAAAACTTTTTTGCTGGGGCTTTAAGTTTTTTTACATTGCAGCCATTTTTAAATGGCTGCAATGTAAAAAAAATCCGGTACCCCGGAATCCGGTACCCGGTCCGGATTACCGGGTCGAATCCGATAATGCCGGTACGCCCGGTACCGGCATTATCGGATACCGGATTTTACCGGTTTCCCGCCCCTACTGTCCATGGGGGCTGCAACCAACGGCTCCAGTCCCATCCTATCTGCTGCCAGGGAAACAGCACAGGAGATGGCTGAAAGTTGCAGCCTGATGACATCATCAGGCTGCACTGGGCTTCTCCTGGGCTGGGGGATTCCCTGCAGAGTGGGACCAGAAGCAGTGGCCCCACTGCCTTCAAAAGGCTGCAGCATCCTGAGCACGGAGCTGACACCTAGAGCAAAGGACAGTGTGGGAGAGGAGTCTTTGTCAGTTGTTCCCCATTACCTCATGCCATTAGCTGGTCCTGGAGGGCTACAAACAGCTGTTGGAGGCAGGAGCCTTCGAGGTACCTACAAGGCCCCACTTAAGGAACCAGACCAAGCAGCAGGAGCTAGGTTGGGATCATCCAACCCAGAACCCAGCCGCAAGGTACTGTAATTCGTCTAGTCACTAAGGGGAGGGACCCAGGCAGCGCATCAGGGCTGGGGTGTAAGTTTCCTGACTCCTCACACTGCCCATAAGACCCTTCCCAGAGCAAATTACACCCAGGCAGACCCAGGACAAGGGCTGCTGTCTCCCTGGGACATCCCTCACACTCTCCCTTAGTCTTTTGTAGATTCTAAGCCCTTCTGGATAAGAACCCGTCTCTAATTATGCATGCACAGCACAAGGTATGTTGTTGGTGTTTATATAAATAATATGATTGCTGTAGTTTACAATGTTGTGGATTATGGGGCTTGCACAATTACTGTGCAAGTTAGTGTGCACACTAACTTGCTGTATGGTAATGAAGAAGATGCTGGAGAGGAAGTACAAGAGGCACATGTTTGACTGGAGTATTTTTGCAAACTGGAAGGGATTTCCAATCCTAGGGTGGGCAAAACCCCATTAAAACTGTGTGCTGTTACCTTTCATTGAGCCATGATCTGTGCTGTGAGCCATAAATGGAAGAAACCAGGCTGAGAACATGCAAAGACTGATTGCTTGGACAGCGATTGCTTTCGTTTTGAATTTTTACGTTTGCTTTCAATATTCAGTATAGGCACTCGATAAAGTATGCAATTTGCTCAATAAATGCAGCATTCTGTGCACAGCAAAACTTTCAGCCTTCCAGCTGCCAAGTGCTGTCAGGTGTAAGCCCAGGTATACACCTCCATGGATGGGCAGGGATAGCAGGCACTGTTCTGCCTCCCAGAGTCATAATAGCCACAAAAAAGAAACAGCTGGCACAACTTCTTGTTCCCATAGTTTGCCGTGGCTGTGGGTCATGACAGAGGGTGGGATACTGGGAAGGGGGGGTGGAGCATGACAGGGAAGAACACCTGCCTGTGTGTCCTGCTAAACCTGTGAGTGGGGGCTGCCTGATCAAACAAGAAATACATGCAGGGGCTGCCTGTTTCTTAGGCTCTATACACTAAACGTGAGTGAGGGCTGAGCGGGGGCTACATGGACTGAACACAGACTCCAATGGGCTATCATCCCATTTGTTAACACCCAGAGTTCCCTGTTTTTACCTAATAGCCAGCTTTTAGAAAAAATGTAGTGAAAACTTAATGTATGTCTATTGAACACTGTTTGTACAATCTTTTGGTGAAGAAAGAAAGAAAGAAAGAAAGAAAGAAAGAAAGAAAGAAAGAAAGAAAGAAAGAAAGAAAGAAAGAAAGAAAGAGAAATTCATTTAGGTCACAAGTAGCTATGGTAATCACTCAGTATTTTATAAACAGATAGACGTAAACAGCTTAATAAATAAATTACTTTTCTTGAAGAAGGCTACTCAGCTTTGATAGAATAAGGCACACTTTATCCCCTTAGCTGAATTGTTTGGGAACAGTGAAATGCTACTCTGAAATAGTAATTTGAGAAGACGACCATAGAAAAGAAAAATCTTTCCACAGTACCATGGGATTGCATTTCATTGTAGTTCACCTGTCAGATATTTTGGGCATTCCCCATTGTATTCTACTAACAACTAGGAGTGTGCATATCATTTTCATTATATCAATAACAAAAATGAAATTTGTCATTTTCGTTGTCATTATTACAATAACAAAACAACAAAAAACAACAACAAAATCAATAACGATAACGGAAAGCTGTTATTGATTTTGTTATTGCCTAGCAGCCTGGCAGGTGTTTTCCAGAGGGAAATGTGGTAAGGAGAGGGGGGCGCAGACATCTCCGATCCAGAAACAATGTTGAACTCTTTAACTGGACCTGTGATGGGAGGGGAAGGACCTGATGGATGTAGTCACTAGCCAATGAGCAGCGCAAGTAGGTTCCAGTCAGTTGAATGGCTCCCTGTGATTGCTCAATGCCTCCTGCCTCCCAGAACCAATCAGGGGAGCTCTAGGGGAGGACACTGCAAACCTTTATACTGCAGGGTGAGCTGCTTGACTCTGGTTCTGTGTTAGGCTAGCTATTGCTCCATCTGCATGCATTTGCAGAATCTGATGGTGCTTTCACTAAACTTCCTCCCATATTTATTCCTACCACCTTACCTTTTTAATCCTTATTCCTTACACTTACATTTTACCTTTTTCCTTCCCCTGCCTGTCTCCCTCTGTACACACATATATAGAGATAGATATAGGTAGTATAGCTTAGATATATATATATTAGATGACAGATAATAGAATAGAGATAGTGGATATACCTCTGCATCTTCCTTTTCCCTTCCCATGTCTGTCTACCTCTGTCCATACATTATATAAATATAGATAGATTAGATTAGATTCAATATTTAGAAAGTAGGCTGTTTTATTATATATATTAGGATTATAGGTTAGGAATATTTTGTATTCTACATAGGTTAGGTTTAGCTTAGATTGTGTGTGTGTATGTGTGTATGTATGTGTGTGTATATATATATATATAGAGAGAGAGAGAGAATATATTCATATAATATATATATTATATTTTATATAAATAAAACTAGATATTGTGTGTATATTGATACCAAAAACAAAATCTTCATTTGAAATTGGTATTGATAATGACAACGATAACAAAAAATGACATTCTGTTAACAAAAACAAAAACGACACATTTTAGTAACGAAAATGATAATGAAAAACAAAAAACGACATGGGGCCCAGGTGCATACCCCTACTAATAACCTAGGAAGTTACTTTCACACATTACATCACCCACATAGCTATCACTCAAAACCTGAAGTTTTGTGTTTGCATTAACATGCAAACACAGATCTGACTATGTGTTATATTTGGGGCAGTTGCCCCTGGCAGCAGTTGCCCATGTTTAGGGCTCCCTCTGAGCCACTGTAACATATGAATATTCTGTGTCTCCCCAGTCAGGATTTCAGCAAGCACCACTGAAAAGCAGAGAGGTCCTGCCACACAATCAAACATACATGCAGAACCCCAGATATGGGATTTGCGATGGTAGCCAGTCCATGCCATTGTAAGGGTATTAGTGTTGTATGAAAGACCCAAGTGTCTCTTAGCAACATTCCATGGGTGTGTCTCTACTTTTAGCTTCATTGTCAGGCAGCAGGGCTGGCCTTAGAAATTGTGGGGGCCAGGGCGAACACAAAATGCGGGGGCCCCTCAGCTCCACTCACTTTTCACAGCCCACCCACTTTCCCACGGCTCCTCCCATTTTCCTGTGGCCCCTCCCATTTTCCAAGGCCCCACCCACTTCCCTTGGACAATTAGAGAATTGTCATAAGTTATTTTTTACTTGTCAGTACAATATGCTCCAAAGAACATTTAAATCTGGTTTAGATGGGAGCCCAGGACACAGATATGGTTAAAAGGTAAGGACTCTTATTTAAAACACAGGAGGGCATGCACACAGGGATAGGGACAAATTATCCATGGCGTGAACCATCCTTCTCTTGAGCATATTCCTATTACACTCCCAAGACAGGAGTTCACACATAGATCCAGCTGATCAAACATAGATCAAACAACCCACACACATGCACAGCACCACCCATGAAAGCAGGGATGAGGAATTGAACCTCAGGCTCAGAGCGGCCAAACACAGCTCTCAGCAAGACTTTTTGTCAGCGTGACCCCTTTCCAATTTTTGGATTTAAGTATCTCAAGCACCAAAGCACTGAAAATCCAGTTAAACATATCCAACAAGAAACAACTCCCCCACAATCACAGCACCCTTCCCAAACCATCCCCCAGATGGCCCCACTCTACTCCCAAAGCCCCACAGAGGGGGGCAGCAGCAGCACAAATGTGCTCACATCTAGAAAGAGGAGGAAAGGGCCCCGTGGCCCTTACCTCAGCTGCTGCTGGGCCTGGGTCTTCTGGGAGGGCTGGAGGTCAGTTCAAGGTTGGCAGGCTTAGACTGCTAGGTGGGAGGGTGTTAGGGTAGGTGGGAACAAGGGGGAACTTCCCATGGGAGCAGCCAGGAAAGCCTCCTAACTCTAACCCTCTAATACCACACACTGGACAGTCAGTGGGTCCCACACAATTAGATAAGGAAAAACGACCCCTCAGGACAGTGTTTGGCCCTAGAAGTCCCAACAGAGACGAGGCCGTATCATCATCAGGGTGAGGGTGGAACGCAACTGTGAGTGGGACCTCTCCACTCGCACCACCTCTCACCTCTGTAATTACTCCACTCACCCTGTGCTAGGAAAAAGGGAAAGGCAAGCTGGAGGTGTAGTACTGGTGTGGGAGGATGGGGAAGTTACACCAGGTCAAGGGGGAAGGTTCACAGGACTTACACTCACAGAGGTTTAGGTAGGGGCCCAGACTGAGAAGGATCAAGGGTGTGTGTGTCACTCACCACGTCAATCACGCTCCTCACACTCGCACTCTCATGTAATAATACCACTCACTCACCGTACCCACTCTCACTCACTCTTCTCCCATTCATAATAGACTTAACTTGTTTGTTTCCTCCAAACGCTCAGGGCCAGTCTCACAGCGCTGCTGTTCTCCGGCAGCGCTGGAGCCTCAGCAGCGTCTTTACATAGGGCTGGCCCCTCCCTGTTTGGCGCATAGCCGCGCTGAGCGGCGCAGTAGCTGAATGGCGCCACCTGGGGAGGCCGTGGCTGCAGGCCCCGCCTCCCTGTCAGTGTGCTGCGATGGTCCCGGCGAGGTTAGCGGGGCTCCAACCCCCTGATCCTACCCAACACCGCCGCCACCCGCATCCCCTGATTTGGGGTTCCAGCCCAGATGAGTCTGGGCCCCACCAATGCCCCAACGGCGGGGCCAGCTCCGTCTCCAGTGTGCATTGACCCATAGCGGGGACAGCAGGAACATTCTGCTGGGCCTCTTCTTGGGCAGGGAGTTGGCTCCCTTTCCCCCTCCAGGAACCATGGGGAGATGGGGGACAGCCATGGGAGGGGGAGCAACTCCCTCTCACGCACACACACTCACCCACACATACACCCTTCTCTTATACACATTTATTCTTTCATACGCACTCATTCATTCGCTCTCTCGCACACACCCATTCAAACTTCCACACACCCTTTCACCTCTCTCTCTCTCTCTCTCACACACACACACACACACACACACACGCTCTCAGACATGCTTTCACCTCTCTTTCACTCACACCTCCATTCAAGCTCACAGACACGTTTTCACCTCTCTCTATTTCACACGCCCCCATTCAACCTCATACACACGCTTTCACCTCTCTTTCACTCACACCCCCATTCCAGCTCACACACACGCTTTCACCTCTCTTTCACGCACACCCCCATTCAAGCTCACACATACGCTTTCACCTCTCTCTTTTTCACACACACTCATATTCAAGCTCACAGACACGCTTTAACCTCTCTCTCTTTCTCTCTCTCTTTCTCACACACACACACCCCATTCAAATCACACGCACATCATGCTCTCACTTCAGCCCGGGTCCTGACTCCGTGTCCAGCCACAGACACCGCCTTTGACTCGACTCCGCCGGCGCCACCACTTGTCTCCCACCTCCTCCAGCTCCAGATCCCATGCTGCGGCACTGCCAGCCGCTGCAGCTGCTGCTCCAACTCCTCGTCCGCCTGACTCAGCTTCACACCAGGCTCCGTCACTGGTCAATACAACCCCCCGCGTCCATTCCCTTCCCGTGCCAGGAAGTTGCATAAAGCAACTTACTGTGAGGGATGGGGGGACGTGAGGAAGCGAGGAGGTGGAGCCACGCCAGGTGGAGGCGGGCGAAGATTCGATTTTGAATGGCTGGGGTGATCTAGTTTGAGTCTGGAGCAGTGTGGTGGGTGGGTCAAGTGGCAGCAGCGGCCAGGGCCCCGCGCGACAAGCATGCATGCTATGCTGCCCTGCCCCCCCCTCCCCCGACACAGCAGCTCCCAGCTAGTACTGCGGTAGGGGCCCAGCCCCCTGAAAAAATTAATTAATTATTTTAAAAAAACAAAAACCAGCGCAATCGCAGGCCCCCCCAAGGAGCGGGACCCTAGGCGGCCTCCCCTAGCCACCCCACAGTAAGGCCAGCTCTGTCAGGCAGTGTAGACATTGTGCAAAAACAGCCATGACAACTGCCTGCTGTGGCCTGGACCTCACCTGAACATGTGTGCAAGTGCTGCCAGATGTTGGCCTGGGATTGCCCCGAGCCATGTCTGTGGCTAGCCTGGGCTCTGACCTCGGAAAACCTCCAAGGTCACAGCCCCGGCTAAGACCCGCCTGACCAGGCCAAAGTGTGCCACAGTGGGTTATGACATCTGTTGCCAGACCACCAACTCGGCCCGGGTCGGGGATACCATTGCCAGTCACCATGGCTGGCTGTCATTGGTTGCCATGGCAGCCCATCATAGTGGGGGAGGGGGAGACAATGGCACAGCACAGGCCCTGGTGCCCGACTATGGGCACGTTTGTTCAGCGGCCCAACCTGGCCCAGACTGTGTCTGCCATGGTTTTCCTTCTTAGGGTGTGTCGGGTTGCTACCAGGCTGCCATCACATGTGTTTCTTCTACGCACTGTTCTATTTATTTACAAAAAACTATTCTATATTTTACGTGTTTTATTTTTTAAAAAAAATCCAGGTAGCAGACAATTATCTAATCTTCTCTCTATGAAAACAGGTTTCACCCAGACCACAAAAATCAGATTGTGAACCAAAACACTCCTAACTCAAGGAATGTGAGGTTGCAGGGTTTGATGAAGGCAAGGCATTCATAGTACTGAGTGTACACTAATCATGATTGCTTTGAATGCTACCTTCTCATCAGCCAATGAAGTAGATAAATTTAACTGCATTGTGTTAGCCATTTAGCCATCACAAAAATAATTAATATACAATCAAATCACACCATACAAACAACAATAGCAATCAAGTATAAATCTCATACACAAAACTCCTAATATAAGCATTAAAAGTAAAACCTGTAATTGCACTTAAGTACATATAGCAAAGGTGAGAAAAGTATGGAGCCACATGCAGTTCTTGGGCAGTTCAAGTGCTGCTTTCAGTCAGGGTTGGTCCTGGGTCCCGCGCCACATCAACGATCCTGTGTCTTACTTCATTGCATCCAAGTCTCAACACCAGAATCTTAGCAGCCAGAATTACAGAGCATTGTCTCCACCAGCCAATCACAAAGCAGAAGAGGTTTGTGTGTGTGCACATATGTCTGTGACTTGTGGCTCTTAGCCATATGATAATTTTGGTATGTGGCCCTTGGCCATCTCTAACATACAGCATATAAAAATCAGGCATTTTATCAATCCAGCCAAGAGAATAAAATATTAAATATTAAATAACATATACACAAATCTCTATACCTTCGTTACAAATCTATGCTGACACATCAGGCCACGTGTTTGTTATACCTGACTGCTGTCTCATCCTTCATTCAATCTGAACTCTGGGAGAAGGGGGCTGTCCTTTTGTTAGGTGTATTACATACAATGGAGCTCTGGTACCTCATGTAAACCCCTAAGTGCCAGATCTACCCCATTCAGTTTTTTCTACTGTTGTGTAATGGTGAGCTCCTGTGCCCAACCCCCCTTGGAATCTAACTAGGGTTACCATCTCTCTGGACTTTCACCCAGAGTCTCTGGGCTCCAGAGAAAGCCCCAATTTCTCTGGGATAATCAGGGGCATGGGGTTACATGCTCTACAAGGGTGGAGTTACATCAAGAGAGGGTGTGGCAGTTCCTTTACTCCATCACCATTCTGATGTGACCTCACCACCTGTGAAGTATGATGATCTGCAAGAGGTGCGGTTTAGTCAGAAAGGGATATGACAGCTCCTTTACCTCACCCACCTCCCTTGACATGGTCCTGCCTGTTCTGGGTTTCCTCTTGGCAGGAGGTGACAACTCTAATATAACCCATCTAAATCTAAAGAGAAGTACAGGATACATGTTGGGTGGGCACTGGCCACTAAACCTTTTGTTGAGAAGATGGCTAAAGACAAAAGAGAGGGGTGGCCAAAGTAGAAGAATTTGTCCGGGCAGAAGGGAGCTTGGGCCGGAGAGAGAAGCTGCAAGCCAAGAAGTCTTGGGGGGAAAACTACAGACAAGGAGAGTCTTTTGGGGAACCCATGAAGTGCTGGACTTCTGGGAAGAAAGCTGCAGCGAGAAGAAGAGTTTGGGGCAACTCTTGACTGCTGGACTTTGGGAGTTGCAGTCAAGTCTGTTGGGGCAGAGGATGGGGGCTGCAGGTGCTGTCAGCAGCTTCCTTTCCATGCCTCAATCTGTAAATAAATGAATTTCTATCTATACACACGATAAGACTCCAGTCTACCCTTCTTTCCTCAAAACCAACGCAGGAAAGGCTGCCCTGGAAATTTCCTGCCGCTTGGGAAAGTGGGAGTAATGCTTCCATACGGGACAATGCTTTCCTTCCTTACGTCTGAGCAAGTAAGTGTAGCTCCCTCCTTTGCTGGCATAAGAGACTAATACTGTTCTTACTATGTGACAAAGGGTTAGCCTCTGATCTAAAAGGGAACACAAAGAGGAAACACACATTAAGAAAAAATACTTTGAAAAGAATCAAAGCGCTCATGCTGCTGCCCTGCCGTGCGTTATCCTGGCTTGTAGAATAAAGCCTCTAACAGTCATGTAGCCTTGTTAATATTGCCACTTGTTTTTGATCTGCAGAGGCTGCCATCGGTGCTAAAATGCTTGATGTTAATAGCCTCTGTGTGTTGGAGTAGGAAAGCATAGGGCAGAATTGTTGATTAACTCCCACACTGGCCTTGCTTAACATTGGTTTAAGGGACAATGTGAAGAGGTTGCTATAGAAGCGCTGACTTTTGGAGCCAGAAAGCAATTTGATAGAGTGGGGCTGATGCCACTTCACCTTCAGTATCAGTATGGTCTTTGTCACTATAGGGCTGAACTCTAATATGTGTACTCAAACTGAATACTGCCTTTCGCCATTACAGTAAGACAGCACTGTGCCATGCTTTTCGTTTTGGGGGTTTGTTTTAAAAAAATATTTTTAAAATTGCAATGCATGGTGGGTCACCAAGCAGACTGACAGCAAGATTAATCCTTTCACACGTTACAACAAATGCACATGAAGGAATAAACACAATTGCTAAACCTTGTTTTCCAAGTTGATTGAGCTTCCATTATACCTGAAGCATCCCGCAACCTAATCCAGCATTGGTGTGGGGGAAGCTGTTGGGAGAACTATACCACCTACACCTGGACTGCTTCCCTCCCAGTAGGGATGGGAATTTAAGTTTCTGATAAAGCCGAAAGTACTCAAAAATGTCCATTTTGGATTAATCCGAAATTTCAGTTCTTTTTCGGTTCGGTACTATCGGATCTTTTGCATTGATTTTTGTACCATTGAAAAACTGCAATGTTAAAAATCCGGTACAAAAATCAATACAAAAGATCTGATAATACTGAAACCGAAAAAGAACCGAAATTCATGAGAACCAAAACCGAAATTGACTGAAACCGAAATTTTTCACAGAGTCCCATCCCTACCTCCCAGCCTCTCCAAAAGAAGTCTCCTGCTCTGGCGATAGGGCCCTTGTAAGAGCTTTCCCTCAAGGGAAAGAGGGATTTATTTATTTATTTTTAAGCACAGGTGGGAAGGGGAGGGTACTGGCATGGGGAAGATGGTAGGTGGGGAGGAGGAGAACTTGCTGGGAACCCTTGGTGAGAGGGGGGGTGTTGACATGGGTGTGGGGTTCATGGGGTATGTGCATAGGGGATGGAGGGATGGTCTTACTGTCAGACAGGGGAAATGGAAGTGGTTGGAAAGAGTTGGAGGAGGATGGGAAGAGTCTCTCCCTGGGGAAGGCGGGATTGGGTTCGGGGAATAGGAGGAGGGGTTTCCCTGCCTGCCTCCTTTGTCAATCATCCTCTGGGGATGCCAGGCTCGGGGGGTACCATTTCGCCACCCATCCCCCCAGGGCCTTGCTGGCTCTTTGAGGGTTACCACCTCCTAGGAGTGAGCATGGAAAATCTGGGGCCAATTAGGGTTGTGTTGGGCATGGGGAAGTATGGTGGGGAGGAGAGACCACCAGGCCCTAAATGGCCTGGGCCCAGCTTACCTGTGGGACTGCCTCAGGCCCCAGATTGCATTGCAGCCCCTGAGGTCAGCCGGGGATGCCTGACTCGAAGGTCCTCGGGTTGCACAGGTAGCAACGATGGGGAGGGCGTTCTCAGTGGCTGCTCCCAGACTGTGGAACTCCCTCCTGATGGAGACCTGCCTGGCCCTGGCCCTCCCCTCTTTCCATAGACAACGTAAGCCCTGGCTGTTCCTCTGGGCCTTTGGAGAGGGAGACGGGTAGGGTGGGGTGGGTTGGGTTGGGAGGGGGGAATTCTTCCCTTTTAGTTCTTTTTATCATTTAAAATGTTTTTAATGATATTTTGTGTGTGTTTTTATTGTTTATGCATTTTATAAGCTGCCCCGAGCTGCTCTGTGAGCAGGAGGGGGTGGGGTAGAAAAATAGTTAAATAAATAAAATAAATAAAATATTAGGAGATGCACTGATTGTCCCCATGTCCCATCCATCTTGTGACATTTGAGGGGTTGAAGCCACTGGATTCGTGATCTGACACTGATGTTACTTTGATCTTGTTCAGGATGAGGCTGCCAACCTAATATGCATTACAAAACCTTGGCTGAATGAGGCATCTGGGCCTATATTCAGGGCCCCAATTCTCCCACGGAATTTCTAAAAAAAATCTGTGGGAGTCTGTGGGCCTCTGGGCCAGATTTTGGAGACCTGGCCCTTCTCTGGCTGGCCTGCCAGCCAGCTGACACGGCCCTCCTCCTTTACTCCTTCCTGCCAGAGGCTGGCTGGGTTGAATAGGGGGGTTGCTTCACCCCATCCGCCGCAGTCCAGCAACTAATGTGACTGGTGGTGAAGCGGCTCCGGTAGCACAGTCCAATCCCAGCACATCAGGGCCTTCCTCTGCAGGTGTGGCCTTATCATGTGGCAGAGCTGCACCCACAATGGAAGGCCTCAACTCCCCATGCTCAAACTGCGCTGCTGGAGCCACTCCACCACTGGATAGGTTAGTCCCCTGGATCCTCAACTCACTTGGCCTGCCCAGCAGCATGGAAATCCTGGTGCAGCAGCTGCGCCACTGCTTCTGGGTTTCCCTATTGCTGGGAAGGCCAGGTAAGTTCCTCCCTCCCCCCAGACTCACCTTTCTCCCGTCCCTCCCTCCCTCCCGCGGGGCTGGGCTGGGCTGGGCTAGGGAATGTGCCTGGGGTTGCCTCCCCTCCCCCCCACACCCTCCCTCACCCGTGGCCCTTCTCTCTTCCTCCTCCTCAATGTACCCAGCTGGGAATCTCTTCCTGCCACAGAATCTCCTCCCCCACACCTCCCATGTGCACCAGAAGGGAAATTCTGTGTGGGGGAAGAAATTCCCTGCTGGGAAGAGATTTCTGCAGGAAATCCACGCATCATGGTTGCATGTTTCGCTCAGGACCCTGCCTATATTGTCCCAGATCATACCAGCCAGGTACTCAATGCAGCACCAACCTAGGATCAGGGACCAGGGGTGTGGAGTGGTGATGATCTGTAAAGACATCCTGGCCTTTCAAAGGTATCTGGTGTCTAATTAATCCAGTTTATTTTTATTTTATTTATTTATTTATATATATAATTTATATCCCACCCCTCCGGCCCACAGGGCAGCCCAGGGCGGTGAACAACTATATAAAAATAAAACAATAAAACAATTTAAAACAGTTAAAAGTACAAATACGGGGGGGGGGGGATTCCCTACCCCTAACCCTCGTCAAAAGCCTGGAGGAACAGCCAGGTCTTACATAAACGCTGAAATAGCAGGAGTGGGAGCCAACCAAGCCTCCTCTGGGAGCGAGTTCCACAGCACAGGGGCAGCCACCGAAAAAGATTTAACATCAGTGACCACCCAGCTCGCCCAGGGAACCTCCAAAAAGGCTCCTAAGGACGATCTCAAAGGTCGCACGGGCACATGGGGAGTGAGGCGATTCCACAGATAGGCAGGGCCCAGGCCATGAAGGGCTTTAAAGGTTAAAACCAGCACCTTGAACCTAGAGTGTGTCCACCTTAGAGCATGTCCACCTTGTGTTAGAGGCCAGGGACAGATTGGGGAATTCTACTGGTGTACCAACCAGACCACTATATGGCAGACTCCCTGACTGAGCTGGCTGAGTTGGTCTCAGAGGGGGTCTTGAGCTCACCCAGATGTATAGTCTTGAGTAGGAGTGAGAACCTGGCGGGAATTTGGGTTTAACTTTTTTTTCCCAGTTCAGTTCCTTTGAAAATCTGGATCTTTTTATGGTTTCAGATTTTCTGTTTTTGATTTTTCCCACTGAAGTCAATGGGAAGGGAAACTAAAAAAAACTACACCACCACCGCCATCCCCCAGGACAATGGGTACACCCCCCACGGTTCTGACATGTACTTACCGGCCTCAGAGGGCTTAATTCAAGCTCTGCCAGCCCACCAGTACTATGGGGGATGGGGGCCTCCAGGCAAGCTCCCTTACCATGGTACGCTGCTGAGCTTCCTGCTCCACAGTGTGTGCAAATTGCACATGCGCAAAATGGTCATCACCCTTAACCAAAATGGCAGCAGCCAAAATGATGTTGCTGCTGTTTTGGTTAAGGTTGGTGGCCATTTTGTGCATGCACAAACTGCCCTGGTGGCCATTTTGCACATGTGCGCTGTGGAGCAGGAGCTCGGCAGTGTGCCCTGGTAAGGGAGCCTGCCGAGAGGCCCTCATCCCCTATAGCATCAGCAGGCCAGCAGAGCTTCAATCAAGCCCTCTGAAGCCCCTAAATACATGTCAGGGCCCTGGAGAGGTGGAGGTGGTTGTATCCATTGTCCTGGGGAATGGGAGTGGTGGTGTGGGGTTTTTTACTGTTTAGTTTCCCTTCCCATTAACTTCAATGGGAAAAATACAAAACCGAAACAGGATCCGTAAAGCCAGGCCAATTTATGGGTGTTTCAGACTAAACCAAACACACCCTTTTTCGGGCAGTTTCAGGTCAAAACCTAATCTCCCATCCCTAATCTTGGATGACTTCAACATATGCACTGTACCTTTTGGGGCCAGAGCAGGATTTCATGGCCCCCATGATAACCATGGGTCTATCCCAAATAGTATCCAGCCTGACATGAGGCAGAACATTGATTAGATTTGATACTTTACACCAGCCTGGAAAATGGGTTCTGATTAATGGGGGGAGGGGTTTGTCTCAACACCGTTGTTGTGGTTGAAGCATTACCTTTTGAAGGTCCAGATCCCTACCTTCCTATGCCCCCATGGGGGTGGTGGACCAGTTAGGTTGATCCACCCTGAGAGACTAATGGATCCAGTTGGTTTCCAGAATTCTATGGGAGATTTACCTATTGACCTTCATGACTTTTCTGTAACTCTGTTGATAACCTGGTTGCCTTGTGGACAATCTTAACAATGGCCATTGACATGGTTGCACCCAAATGTCCACTCCCACCGCTGAGACAGCATACATCCCCTGGTATACGTGCGACATAAGGCAGCTAAAGCGGGAGGGTAAGCAGTTAGAGCACAGGTGGCACCCCACTTGCGCTGAAACCAACAGATTGCAGCATAGATCATTTTAAAACTGTGGCTGTGATGATGGTGAAGAAAGCATTTTTTTCTGCTATCATAACTTCTGCAAAGTCTTGTCCTGCTGAGCTGTTCTGGATGGTGAATGGCCTTGTCGATCCAGTCTGTCTCTGCTGTGAACTATTGCCTCTGTGACATTTTTATTAATTACTTTGCAGACATCACCACTCGTATTCACCACAACTTGTTCCTACTTCAACTGCAAAGTCAGAGTTTGAGGGAAGCTCAGCCTTGTCCTCTTTGTTTGGATCAGTTTCAATTAATGTTGCCCAAATACGACTGATTCGGATGTGCTTGGAAGCATGCTGGCAACCAGTTGTGAATTAGATCCTTGCTCATCCTGGCTAGCCACGAGATCGTTTGGAGTGAGTGCATTCTCATCAGTATGCCGATGACACCCAGTTCTCTCTCTCTTTTTCCTCTGACCCACGTCTTGCAGTCTTGGTGCTTACCTGGTGCTTAGCTGCTGTTGGGGACTGGATAAGTGTGAGCCGATTGAAACTGAATCCAGAGGAGACTGACGTGATGGTGGTTGGTTGACCTTGTGACTTGCAGGTCTCCTATCATTGGGACTCCTATCATTGAAGGAATCTGGCCTCCTCTGCTTACCCAGCTTCACAGCTGGGTAACCAGCTGTGCTTCTATATCCCTTGCTATGACTGTAAGCAGCTTCTGTATCCCTTGCTATGACTGGAACATCAGGTTCTGGTGGTGGCCAGAAGCGCTTTTCACCAACTTCAACTGGTGATGAGGCTGTGATCCTTTCTCCTCCCCCCCCCCCGGCCGGGATTATTTTTTATTAATTATTATTATTATATTATAAATTAATTATACAAAATTAAATAAAATATACACATTTTTAAAAGGATCAGAAGAATATTATATTACCATCATATTAATAACACACTTGCCGTACAAATAAATAGCTTTTTTCAGTGGAGAAACCCATCCTATCTTTCATTATTTCAGAGCAAGGCAACCATTTGGTCAAATACATATCATCATTCCCTCTAACTTCAGCCAATATCTTCTCCATAGAGATCATATACCATAATCTAGACATCCATTCGTCCTCCATTGGTTGAGCCGGGCCTTTCCAATTTTTCGCAATTGCTTGCAAGCCAGCTAATATTAACACTGGACGTATATCGTAATAGGTGTTCAACAGAAGGACATCTGGAAATAAGCTTAACAAGGCAATTTCAGATTTAAATGGTATATTTACCTTCGTAATTTGTCTGTTATAGGCCCATATCATCTTCCAGATATCTTGAATTACTGGACATTGCCACCAACAGTGTATATATGTTTCCAATTTTCCACAAGATCTCCAACATAGACCTTGTGAGCCACTTTAGAACCTTTTAAAATGCACCGGTGTTAAATAATAATGGAAAATAAACTTTATCTGCATTTCTTGTGCCTCCAAGGATCAGGACCCTTTCTATTTACTTTCAATTCTTTCTTTGTGATTAATATCTGGCTACCATCACTCACTAGAGGTGTGCACCAGGGGCCCATGCCATTTTTTGTTTTTGTTATTTAAATGTCATTTTCATAAATATCAAATATTCGTTTTTGGTTTTGCTTTCATTTTTGTTTACCGTTGGTTTAAATGGAAAACACATTTTTGACTGTACCTTTTATGTTTTTCATTATATTTGGCTGAAACATGGAGGGACTGTACCTCCAATGGAAGGACTGTACCTCCAAAGATTGGATAAAGGAATCCAATTTAATAAGCAGTTGAATTATATTATTTTGCAAAACTCTTCATATACATTTGTAGCTGTAACTTCTTTTGCCTCACATTTAATGTAGATGAAACTTGGCAAGTTTACACCCCTTCCCATATTTACTATCTCTGCCAACTTTCAGAAGGATTGGATAAAGGGTCCTGGTGGTATAAGCAATTAACTTATAAATGTATGTCTGACTGTAACATCTTTGTAGTCCAATCAGTGTACATGAAATTTGGCAGGGCTATATATCTCACTTTCAGAATCATCTCAGCCAATTATCAGAAAGATGTGATAAAGGGTCCCAATTTTACATGCTTGCACAGCATATGCAGAGAAGAAGCCTATGCCAGGGATTCTCTTACGTGTCACTGTGGTATAAGATCGGTTTGTGATGTCAATTGGTCACCAGAAATGTCAACTAAATATCCTCCTTCTGTGCTGTGAACATCCCAACATCTTAGGCTTATGGGATTCCAATAACGATGCCATCAAAATCTTCATCTAGGAGCATGCGGGCTCAGCTGGACTCTAGACTCAAAAATGTTTTTACTCAAACTGAGATAATGCGAGTGGAAGCCTCTACGCTGGCCCCCGTTTATGCTGAATTTAAAACCACTTTTCAGTTTGAATATTACTTGGTGCAGTTAACGGACTCAAGAACCAGAGCAGCTTTTGCGCGACGGCTGCTGCAGCAGTTTCCTTCAGCAGTCTTGACAGGTAGATATAATGGGACTCCTTATAAATTGATACTCTGTAGATGTCCCCAAAAGAAGGTGGAGGATCTCGAACATTACCTGTTGGTCTGCCCTCTTAATGACTCATTGAGAAGATTATTTATCTATCCATTATTGAAGGACAAAGAACATTGGAATACCAACTGGAAAATAGCTTACTTAATGGCTAATTCCAATGAAAAAGTCACGAGATCTGTTGCCAAATTTGCCTGGCTGGTAGAGTCTGGTAGGAAGAAATGCCACTTGCTGTTGGGACAGGGATAAGCATATCTGGGTCATTTTGGACTGTTTGTTGGGGATTTTTTTTGTCTGTATTATATTTCCTGGCCATTAATTATCGCTTTAGATTAGGAGTCAGATCCACTGGACTGTTGTTCTCTAATTCTTTTCCATAATTGTCTTTATTGAAACCCATATTTTCCATTTCAGGAGAATTTACTTAGTAGGAGGGATTTTCTTTGTGTATATCCTTTTTTGATAGTAATATTGCTCACTCCCAGGGGTTAAGTGCCGCCGACACAAGCCCCGAGAAGGGTAAGGCTAATTTTAGAGGTTTTAATTTTGGTTAAATTGTTTAAGTGTCGGGTCTTATTTATCTAATCCTGTCATTTATTTTGTGTTAACTTCCTATTTTATGTAAATTATTTGTTTTGCTAATGTAAGTGGTATATAGAAGGTGAAAGTTTATATTTTTAGGTTATGTAGTGTTGATATGTTATCTTTTTGAGATTTTTATTTTGTATTCTAGTTTGTATTGTGTATTTTGTATTTTTACTTATGGCCTATAGTCAAGACAATAAATAAATAAATAAATAAATAAAATAAATAATAACCAACCCAACATCTCTCCCCCACTTGTTACTGGGAAGTCAGAAGCATCTATTTAGGAAAGAGCCAATAGAGATTCTCTTATGTCCTCTATCACAGTGCTGCAGCAGGGTGTGATTGTGATGATAACTGGTCAGCCTGGATGTGTAAATTGTGTCTCCTGATTTCTGGGATACTATCTCCAAAGTCTGAGTTATGTCCTTTCTATGCCTGCCTCAGGGCCACCCCCTATGCCCACCTCGAAGCCACTACCAATTGGTCCTGTAAAGCTGGAAGCATGCAGTAATTGGCCAGTGAATGTGTATGTCAGTCTTTTGGGTTGCTCCACAGCCTCCCTCCCCCTGCCATGCCAGGTGCCTGCCTCTGACTGGCACTGCATGTGCTGCTATGTATCTGAATAATGGTCTCCAAGGGGACAACTTCAATTGCTTATAAAATTGGGTCCCTTTATCACATTGTCCTGTAGTTTTGCAGAGATGACAGTGAAGGTATTTGATACATTCCTGCCAAATGTCTTGTAAACAGGATAGAATATAAAAATGTTACAGCTGGAAATGTATTTTCAGGCTATTGTCTTATACCATCAGGACCCTTTATCCAATCTTTCTGAAAATTGGCAGGAATGTTAAGCTTGTGGAATGACATAAAACTTAGTTTCATGCAAATTAGATGGAAGATAAAGACACTGTAGCCACGAATGTGTATGGATTCTCTCTTAAAACCACAACTTTCAATTGCTTTTAAAAATCAGTTCCCTTTATCTAATCATTTTGAAAATTTGGTAGATATAGTGCTCTGAATTG
>QEPC01004437.1:3874295-3887929 GCA_003113815.1 Sphenodon punctatus | reverse complement strand
GCCATTTTGCAAAAGAGCAGCTGTTCTGCGCATGCATGGTGGGGCCATTTACGCATGCACAGAACAGCTGCCCTTTTGCAAAATGGTGCTGACACTGCCAGCACCATTTTGCAAAAGGGCTGTGCATGCATAGAATGCCCCCAGCGGCCATTTTGCACATGCGCCCTGTGGAGCAGGGACCTCCACAGCACGCTGCAACAAGAGAGCCTGCCGGGAGCGGGGAGACTCCTCCACACAGAACCCTCCCTCCCCCCCCCAGGACCTTCACTCAAGCTGCAGCCGACCAGACTCACTGGTCTCACTCACTGTTGTCACCATCAACTCTTGTCATGGCGTCTCCTCTGGTGGTCTGGCGTCCTCGTCTGGTCCCACGGACAGTGTCTGCTGTCCCTCTGTGGGTCCAGGCTGGGTGCTTAAGGTCACCTAGCGGAGGAAGCAGACAGGGAGATGGCGGTTCGGTGGTTTGAGTCCTTCATGGTGTTCTTCCTCAAGCTCCTACAGCAGTCTCGCAGTAGGAGATTTTCAGCTACTACTCTGGGGCTTGCATCTCTTCATCATAAGTAGGGATAATTAGAAGGGATAAGAGAAAGTAGTAAGTAGTGTAGTACTACTTCTTTGGCTAAGAAGGACCAAGAAAGCTTCTCAGTCATTTTACATCAGACATACTGTCTGAGGGTGGGTCTTGGAAGTCAGTTAAAACAATGTCTCTCCAGTGAAAGACTTAATCTTATTAGGGTGGGTTGCATTAAGTCATCAAAAGCATGGTTACTTCTGAGACAAGTCAGGGCATGTATTTAGAGACCACAACAAACACTCCCTTTGTCCTTTGTGGGAATCCAAAAAAGGGGTAAGAAATTTATTTATTTTTAAACGACATGACTTTGTTATGAGTAGGGTTTAAATAATAGCTGCTATTTTCTATTTTCCTAAAGCATGTGAAAAAAGCAGTTGGCCGATAAATTTGTCTAGCCATTTCCATTTGTAATACAGCATTACCATCTAAAGGCGGAAAATAGAAACAACAGGTCAAAAATCCTAGAAATGCAATCTGGAAAGTAGCCAATTAAGATTTTGGGTATGGGTGAAAAGGAGGCTGTTCCACTGTTTTAACAAGGTAATTTTGGTGGTTGGTAACCCTCTGCTTTTCTAAGCTTGGTCTTTTTCATTTTGGAGATCCAGGGGGGACATCTGCCTGTTTGCAGCAGTTCTTGGAAGGTTAGTATTTTTTCCTAGTAATATATAACTGTATAATGAATTTCATTTCACCTTTTTGTAAACTTGAATGCTTTACACAGATGTGTGTGTTTTGTTTTGTCTTTACTGTAGAAATGTTTATAACAAGACACACTATATCTGGGAAACAAGATTCCTCTCCCCCCAAAATGGGTATGTTTTAAAGTACATGGTGTGTGGGAAATGGTGCATGCGGCTTGGTTATACTGCTTTGAAAGTTTTAGTTTTGCAAATCTTAAAATGAAAATCCTGAGAAGAGTTAACTTTTAGTTTTTATTTAAAACAAGGGGGCTTGGGGGCCCTATGAGCACATGGTAGGCTGGGGGGGAGCCTGCTGTTTAACAGTACTATCTTAAAAGTTCTAGTGTATAGGGTATGCTGCTTTTAAAAAACCTGTAATGAAATCACATTGTTTCTTAATGTCTTTCTAGAAAATAAAAATGGTGACCCCCTGAAAGTGAACAGGTTTTCACTTTCAAGGAGAATGTGAATGCAACAAGAAGCTAAAGCAATGAATTCTGGTAAAAAATAGTCTTTCCTTTTAAATGTATTTTGTATTATTATTTCTGTAGAAGCCTCCTTCCTGATTTTTTTATTTTTCCTCTCACTAGACCATGCTGAAACTTTTGTCCCCCAAGAAAACACCATCAATGACCAGCCAATTCGAGCAATGAATCCTGGTAAAATAGTCTTTCCTTTTGAAATGTATTTTGTATTATTCTTTCTGTAGAAACCACCTTTTCTGATTTTGTTTGTTTGTTTGTTTTCCCATCACTAGGCCATGCTGAAACCTCTACCCCTGGAGAAACTGTAATTGTTCCACGTCAAGGAACCACTGTCACTGCACAGGTTCACTCTGGGTCCCCGTCAAATTTGTCAGAGTCTGTGAAGAAGCCCATTCCAAGCTCTTCAAATGGAAAAAAGCAAATAAATTCGCACATAGCTGTTTGCGTAGAGGACACCATATCAGCGAGTCCTGTGGCAACTCAGACAGGTCCCCGCAAAGGTAGGGGATTGCATATATGGTCCATTTTATGTAGATGGGGAGGGATGTGCTCTGCATGTTTTCTGTAATCCCAAAGGTATTCTTCCTGCACTGTTACCAACCTGTTTTTGTTTTTATTTTCCTCATTAGAGTCCGGGAGATCTTCTGCTTCTCAAAACCCTCCAAAGAGGCTGAAGACATCACACCACACCGTGAAACAACCCACTGCTTCATTAACATCTCCACCAAAGCAAAAAATCCACCGGGTTCGTACAAAAGTGTGTTTTCTTCCCTCAGAGTCTACTATCATTACTTCTTAATTGTTTACTCGAGCCATTTTTCGCAAGACAATTCTTGTCTTGAGGCTGTTTTGCCGTTGTCTCTCGGGAACAGCACAGTTCCCCTCCAGGTCCTGCACTGTCTCAGGGACTCTTTACAGGCTGGAGGTTATGTCCTCAGTGCTGGCCTCTGGATTTGGGAGTCTGAGAACCAAGCCCATGAAATCCAGCAGAGTTTTGTCTGGATCACTGTCCTGTGCGGAAGTGCCAATAAATATGCGGAAATGCCAATAATATGTATTTCTCGGCTAAGTGCAATGATATGGCTGTCTCCCTCTCTCATTTTCAGATGGAGCGGTTCCGTTCCCTCATGCTCAGCGCCAACATTGACCCAGAGGTCATGCCGGAGGCTTGGTGGGGATGGGGGAGTGCAGGATAAATGCGGGCTGCCATTTCTAGCTCTACTATGGTTTCACGGCATGCTTGTATTGCCAGGGCTTAGCACCACGCACCATAAGGTGTTACCTGGCAGCTATTGCCTTTGCCTTTTTTAGGATGGCGCAGGGGATGGCCGACCTGCACGAGCTGTTAGCTCCACAAGGTGGTTAACCAGTATCAGTGACGCAATGGTCGCACTGCCCTGGATTGGCTTGTTCAATTTTTTGCCACTGTGGTTCAGTGAACTGGTGCCTTCATCCCAGGAGATCAGGGTGGTACTGCCCAGGAGTAATATCTGGAGGTTCGTCCATTACAGGACCCTCCTTTCGGGCATCTCGCTGGGGCACTGCCCTGGATTGGCTTATTCAACTGCAATTTTGGCCAAACTGGTGCCTTCTTCCCGGGGGATCAGGGTGGCACTGCCCGGGAGTAATACCTGGAGGTTCACCCATTACAGGGCCCCCTTTTCGGGTATCTCGCTGGGGCACTGCCTCAGATTGGCTTGTTCAACTGCAATTTTGGCCATGGTGGGTCAGTGAACTGGTGCCTTCTTCCCGGGGGATCAGGGTGGCACTGCCCGGGAGTAATACCTGGAGGTTCGCCCATTACGGGGCCCTCTTTTCAGGCATCTCGCTGGGGCATTTGGGACAAAAAAATCCAAATTCATGCCTATTTTAGGAATGGTTTGGCGGGCTGGGGGAATATCGTCTTCGAGCTCCAGGCCACACTGCTATTATGTTTTGTCACCCGCAGGCACTGACCGGTTGCCAGATGTCTGGAGCTGCGGGGCATTTGAACGGTGGGCTAAAGGCCACATTGCTATCTCCCTAATGTTTTGCGCGCAGCGGTAGGCACTGGGAGCACCTCAATTTGTGGCACCTGCAATCCTGGTCNTCATTTTGGAGATCCAGGGGGGACATCTGCCTGTTTGCAGCAGTTCTTGGAAGGTTAGTATTTTTTCCTAGTAATATATAACTGTATAATGAATTTCATTTCACCTTTTTGTAAACTTGAATGCTTTACACAGATGTGTGTGTTTTGTTTTGTCTTTACTGTAGAAATGTTTATAACAAGACACACTATATCTGGGAAACAAGATTCCTCTCCCCCCAAAATGGGTATGTTTTAAAGTACATGGTGTGTGGGAAATGGTGCATGCGGCTTGGTTATACTGCTTTGAAAGTTTTAGTTTTGCAAATCTTAAAATGAAAATCCTGAGAAGAGTTAACTTTTAGTTTTTATTTAAAACAAGGGGGCTTGGGGGCCCTATGAGCACATGGTAGGCTGGGGGGGAGCCTGCTGTTTAACAGTACTATCTTAAAAGTTCTAGTGTATAGGGTATGCTGCTTTTAAAAAACCTGTAATGAAATCACATTGTTTCTTAATGTCTTTCTAGAAAATAAAAATGGTGACCCCCTGAAAGTGAACAGGTTTTCACTTTCAAGGAGAATGTGAATGCAACAAGAAGCTAAAGCAATGAATTCTGGTAAAAAATAGTCTTTCCTTTTAAATGTATTTTGTATTATTATTTCTGTAGAAGCCTCCTTCCTGATTTTTTTATTTTTCCTCTCACTAGACCATGCTGAAACTTTTGTCCCCCAAGAAAACACCATCAATGACCAGCCAATTCGAGCAATGAATCCTGGTAAAATAGTCTTTCCTTTTGAAATGTATTTTGTATTATTCTTTCTGTAGAAACCACCTTTTCTGATTTTGTTTGTTTGTTTGTTTTCCCATCACTAGGCCATGCTGAAACCTCTACCCCTGGAGAAACTGTAATTGTTCCACGTCAAGGAACCACTGTCACTGCACAGGTTCACTCTGGGTCCCCGTCAAATTTGTCAGAGTCTGTGAAGAAGCCCATTCCAAGCTCTTCAAATGGAAAAAAGCAAATAAATTCGCACATAGCTGTTTGCGTAGAGGACACCATATCAGCGAGTCCTGTGGCAACTCAGACAGGTCCCCGCAAAGGTAGGGGATTGCATATATGGTCCATTTTATGTAGATGGGGAGGGATGTGCTCTGCATGTTTTCTGTAATCCCAAAGGTATTCTTCCTGCACTGTTACCAACCTGTTTTTGTTTTTATTTTCCTCATTAGAGTCCGGGAGATCTTCTGCTTCTCAAAACCCTCCAAAGAGGCTGAAGACATCACACCACACCGTGAAACAACCCACTGCTTCATTAACATCTCCACCAAAGCAAAAAATCCACCGGGTTCGTACAAAAGTGTGTTTTCTTCCCTCAGAGTCTACTATCATTACTTCTTAATTGTTTACTCGAGCCATTTTTCGCAAGACAATTCTTGTCTTGAGGCTGTTTTGCCATTGTCTCTCGGGAACAGCACAGTTCCCCTCCAGGTCCTGCACTGTCTCAGGGACTCTTTACAGGCTGGAGGTTATGTCCTCAGTGCTGGCCTCTGGATTTGGGAGTCTGAGAACCAAGCCCATGAAATCCAGCAGAGTTTTGTCTGGATCACTGTCCTGTGCGGAAGTGCCAATAAATATGCGGAAATGCCAATAATATGTATTTCTCGGCTAAGTGCAATGATATGGCTGTCTCCCTCTCTCATTTTCAGATGGAGCGGTTCCGTTCCCTCATGCTCAGCACCAACATTGACCCAGAGGTCATGCCGGAGGCTTGGTGGGGATGGGGGAGTGCAGGATAAATGCGGGCTGCCATTTCTAGCTCTACTATGGTTTCACGGCATGCTTGTATTGCCAGGGCTTAGCACCACGCACCATAAGGTGTTACCTGGCAGCTATTGCCTTTGCCTTTTTTAGGATGGCGCAGGGGATGGCCGACCTGCACGAGCTGTTAGCTCCACAAGGTGGTTAACCAGTATCAGTGACGCAATGGTCGCACTGCCCTGGATTGGCTTGTTCAATTTTTTGCCACTGTGGTTCAGTGAACTGGTGCCTTCATCCCAGGAGATCAGGGTGGTACTGCCCAGGAGTAATATCTGGAGGTTCGTCCATTACAGGACCCTCCTTTCGGGCATCTCGCTGGGGCACTGCCCTGGATTGGCTTATTCAACTGCAATTTTGGCCAAACTGGTGCCTTCTTCCCGGGGGATCAGGGTGGCACTGCCCGGGAGTAATACCTGGAGGTTCACCCATTACAGGGCCCCCTTTTCGGGTATCTCGCTGGGGCACTGCCTCAGATTGGCTTGTTCAACTGCAATTTTGGCCATGGTGGGTCAGTGAACTGGTGCCTTCTTCCCGGGGGATCAGGGTGGCACTGCCCGGGAGTAATACCTGGAGGTTCGCCCATTACGGGGCCCTCTTTTCAGGCATCTCGCTGGGGCATTTGGGACAAAAAAATCCAAATTCATGCCTATTTTAGGAATGGTTTGGCGGGCTGGGGGAATATCGTCTTCGAGCTCCAGGCCACACTGCTATTATGTTTTGTCACCCGCAGGCACTGACCGGTTGCCAGATGTCTGGAGCTGCGGGGCATTTGAACGGTGGGCTAAAGGCCACATTGCTATCTCCCTAATGTTTTGCGCGCAGCGGTAGGCACTGGGAGCACCTCAATTTGTGGCACCTGCAATCCTGGTCGTCCGTTTGAGTGAATATGATCTCAGCCAGGGGTGGCCACAGGCGAATCCATGTGGGGAAGATGATCTCGGCTACGCAGTGCAGGGGTGCACACAGGCAAATGAGAGGGAACATTGCCAAATTGACAGCTCGGGGGCCCCTAGCATCGTACATTGGTATTTACTGGACGCTGGGGTGACCGGGTGGTACCCATGTATGGATCGTGAGCCCGGTGCAGGCCTTTCCTACGGGATGGTGTACAGTGACCAGGTGGTATCCATGTACGGATCGTGAGCCCGGTGCAGGCCTTCATACTGTATGGTGTACAATGACCAAGTGGTACCCATATATGGATCGTGAGCCCGGTGCAGGCCTTCATACTGTATAGTGTACAATGACCAGGTGGTACCCATGTACGGATCGTGAGCCCGGTGCAGGCCTTCATACGGGATGGTGTACAGTGACCGAGTGATATCCATGTATGGATCGTGAGCCTGGTGCAGGCCTTTCCTACGGGATGGTGTACAGTGACCAGGTGATACCCATGTACGGATCGTGAGCCCGGTGCAGGCCTTCATACTGTATGGTGTACAGTGACCAGGTGATACCCATGTACGGATCGTGAGCCTGGTGCAGGCCTTCATACGGGATGGTGTACAGTGACCAGGTGGTACCCACGTACAGATCGTGAGCCTGGTGCAGGCCTTTCATACAGGATGTTGTACATTTATCTGTCCAGGGGAAGAGTCTCTGGTTGGGGGATGGAGGGCTGTTGTTCATACCTCTTTTCTGACTTGGGCAGGCTTTGGTGTGGTCAATTTGCTCACCGTTGGTGGTTCACCATGGTGAACATCTGGCGGCGAGCAAACACACGTTACACGCCCATCCGCCACCACAGGGAATTGTCTGTGGTTGACCGTGATCATGTAACTTCTGAAAACACCCAATGACTTGGAAAGGAGTGCCCCTATTAACTCTGTAAATCCTGAAACCCTCCCTGCCTGTGGTACATCTGGAGATGTTGAAACATTGGCAGCAGGATGTGCCCCGCTTTAATGGGATGCAATATACAGATGCCTTTTGCTTTGTGAACCTAGAGCTAATAACGAACCTCCATATGGCAGAGGCTGTTATAAGGCATTGTATACAGGAACTTGTTGATCAAGTGAATAGTATATCAACCCAGGCTGACTTTGTCCAGATACGCTTAGAAGGGGATGGGTTAAATTACCCCATTATTATTAATTATTATTATTATTATTTATTTAAAGCAGGTGCTGTGCTGTCTATAGAAGAGTTCCTAGACCAGATTTCAAATTTGGTTCAGAGAAATGTTGAGATACATTTTAGTGGCACTGCGTTTAGTTCTTATCATTATAAGAAGCAACGATGGTGGCACCCGGAGAGTTATCAACTTCATCCCCTACAGCAGGATGTTAAGAGAGAAGAAAGATTTTTAATCAACTTTAGTAATGAGGGTAATAACCTGTGTCTCTGAGGCAATCTCCTGGGTGTGATGGATGCAGAAAGGGGTATAACACGCGTGTTGCTGGAGTTACTAGAGTAGGCTAGGCAGTTGCACCAGACCGTGGGCTTTTCAGATCAGAAAAAAATAATGTTCAACGATATTGCAGAATTTGAAAGGTATTTAAAAGTCAGCATTCATGTGGTTTATAACCTAAATGAATCTTGGGTTATTTTTAAAACACAAGAACCAGTACACCCCAAAGCCTTGACTATTGTAACCTCCTCCTCACTGGCCTTCCCTGCTCTCACCTTGCTTCCCTCATCTCTGTTCAAAACTCTATTGCGAGGATCATCCACCTTGACTTGACGATCATCCCGTCACTTTGACCACGTGCAGCCTCTCCTCTCCTCCCTCCACTGGCTCCCCCTTCCTTAGCGTATTCTGCACAAGCTCCTCATCTTCACCTACAAAGCCCTTCACAACCTCACTCCCTCCTACCTCTCTGCCCTGATCTCCCTCCGAACCCCTGTCCGAGCACTCTGCTCCGATTCCATCCCCTCCCTCACTCTCCCACGCCTCTTCTGCTCCCTCAACTGCCTTCGTCCCTTCTCACTCGCTGCCCCGCATGCCTGGAACTCCCTCCCTGCCCTCATCCGCCTTGCCCCTACCCTCCACACCTTCAAGTCCCTCCTCAAACCCACCTCTTCTGCTCCGCCCTTCCTAACTCCTGCTAATCATCCCCACCAATGATTATCCCCTACCTGTTATCTACAAACTCCCAATTTACTGTAACCAAGCCAAGAATGTGTACCTGAGTTCTCGCATCCTCATGATTTTGCATCCCTTGTCTCTCCCTCTGTTCCCCCTTCCCTGTCTCCCATCCCCATCTTCTTTAGATTGTAAGCTCTCCGGCAGGGACTGTGTCTATTTTATTCTCTGTACACTGCCAGGTACATCGCTGGCGCTATATAAAAGCTAATAATAATAATAATTAATTAATAATAATTCTGCTACATGAGGATCATTATCTTGGTGTCAAAAACATAAAATCACTGTTCGGGTCTAAACATTATTGACAATCTTGCTGCCGTCTGTATACCCATGACCACAACTGCACTCGTTATTGTCGCTTGTGTTTAACAATGGATTGTATGGCTGCTTTGGGTGGTATGGTGAGATGCCCCAGCTGTAAGCTGCTTTGTATATCTGCAGCCTGTTTAGCCAAACATAGGGTAATTTCAGACGTTACGATACCACGGTCAACCACAGTGAACCCCTTGTGGTGGCCGCGGTACCATAACGTCTGTAGTGCGTTTTGCCAGATGTTCACCATGGTGAACACCTGGTGAGAAATACATTGACCACGGTTCTGGGCCTCCTGCTGCCCAGAGGTCCAGAACCGTGGTTAGCTGGACCACAGTCCGGAATCAGCGGAAAGTAACATCTGTTACCGCCACCGATCCCGGACCGTGGCCCGGACCCCGATGCAGGATCAGGCACAGTGGCCAGATTGGCCGCTGCACCCGCCCATCTCCCGGAGGGCAGCCGGCCAGGGGAGCATGGGGGACGGGGCTGTGTGGCCACATGTCGCGCCACGCAGCCTTGCCCCCTCCCCGATCCCCTGTAGGAATCAGCCAGCACGTCTAAAGGACAGCCGGACTGATTCCTGACCGGGATCCGAAACAGATTCCGGTGCGTGGTTGGACGTGCCCGGTGCACGTCTGAAATTACCCATTCAGACTTGGCATCCGAAAACAAAGTCGATTGTTGGTCTAAAATTCTATGTGACAAATGTCAGTCCTATGTGGATAAGAAACACAAATGCAGGGTGAAGCAGTGCAAACAGTGCAAAGGGTCTGGCTGGTGATACAAGCACACACCAGTGCTTTATGCCAGCTATTAAAAAGTCAAAAATATCAAATAGGTATATTATTTATTATATTGAATGCAGGCAGGAGGATGGGGTTCATGTGCCCAACTATATATATGCCATGCATCTAGAGAAGGAGGATGCTTGGGAATTTAAGGGGAAAGAATGTGTTTCTGACTTTGTTAAGAAGTTCATGCATGCCAAATTCCATTGATACACCAGTCGCTCACAACTCCCAGTCTTATGAGGGATACTTTATGGTCAGAACTCGTGATAGAAAAGTTAAAGTTAGAGTTGGTTACCCAGAGGGCTAAACTGATGTGTATCACAGTAAAAGCCCTGGAGATCCATTTCATAGATTCTTTAAACTTCTTGCCTATGGAACTGAGCAAACTACCACAGGCGATGGGCTTAACACGAAAGCCAATCAGAACTATGTCAGGTCTATGCCTGGTTTCCAGTACTATGGGGTGGACAGTATGATCAGGGCCCCGATTCTTCTGCAAAAAAATTTCTGAAATTCTGCGACCCAAAATGGAAAATTCTGCGACCCAAAATGGAAAATTCTGCGACCCAAAATGGAAATTCTGCGCCCCAAAATGGAAATTCTGCGCCCCAATAAAGTTGCAAAGCCGGTCTAGTAAAATNAGTATGATGCCCAATGAGAGAGAAGAATTTCTGGCATGGTACAGGGCCAATCAAAATAAGATCTTTCATTTTCAAGAGAACTTGCTTACTATTGCCAGCAAGATGTCAAAATTTGGGGGAGCACCTGTGCCCTGTACAGAAAGGAAACTCTGGAGCTGACAGGGAAGGAGTATACCACAGACACAGGGGAAACTGTGCAAATAGTGAGAAGAGACCCTCTCCAATGTTTAACAGTGGCCTCTGTCTACATGAACATGTACAGGTCTATGTTTCTAAAAGACCAGGCTATCGCTCTTCTCCCGCCGGATAACTACCATAAACAGACAAAGAAATATTCTACCTCCTTTATACAATGGCTCATGTATATAGAGCACAAGGAGGGTATAAAGATATGGCATGCTATGAAGGGTGGGGAGTTTCGTGTAAGCAACTACCTTTTAAATGGCTATGCTGTAGTCAACAGCCAACAAACGGCTTTTGAGTTCCAAGGGTATTTCTATCATGGCTGTGCTTTGTGTTACAATGAAGCAGAAATTCCTACGTTCCTATGAATGTGGATGCTCAACACCTCTCAGGATTCATTTTGTCAAGACCCCGACTTGAACCAGCAGTCCTGACCTTGCTGAGCCTCTCACTGACTGGAAAACCACCATTCCACTTTGACGTAGGCCTTTGTTTCTGCTTATTAGGCCCAGATCCCTGCAGGGATTCCCCACCTACCAGGCCCTGATTGGCTTTTAGTTGTTTTAAAGCCACCTGACAGAAACAGGCAGGCAGAACAATGCATAGGTCCAGTTCCTCAGCTTTGCTAGTCGCTTTGAGCCTCTTTCTGCTTTTGGTCTGCTTGTTCCCAAGCCTATCCACCTGCCTACCTACTCTATCTCAGTCCTAGCTCCTCATTTCTGCCAGCTTTACACCTGTTCCTTCCCAAATTGAATTGATCTTCTGCTACTGACTTCTTGGCCTACCTTATGACTTTGCTTATGGGCCCCCATTTGGCTTGTCATTTTGTTTGGACTGAATCCTGGCTTAACACTTTTTCTTGTCTATGACCACATTCACACATTATTTAGCCCTGGTCGATACTTGCATGGCCCTAATCATGACTGAATTTATGCCTGGTCCTGATCCTGTCTCAACTCAGCCTGGGCTCTGATCTGACACACTTCCATGTTTTATCAATGTGTTTTTCCCCCTTTACACTCTCTCTCTCTCTCTCTCTCTCTCCTGGTATGCCTGTAATTCATTATGAATTGTTCGTCTGGACCAAGACTTTGAGCACATTCACACATTCATTAAATAAGCGCTTTCTTCTTTCCCCCGCATGTTAGAACGACGTGGTAAAGATTCCATGTGCTTATTTAGCAGTTCTCCCATTTGTTTTTCCAGCGCATTGAGGGGCAGCCAAAAGCTACCTTTACAAGCGCGCATTTGAAATGCCCCACATAAATCCTCTTGTTGGAACAGTAGCTAGTCAGTATCATGTCAGTTACACAGCACCCAGCTTCCCCGGCTCTGCTCCCGGAGAGGAACAAGGAGTGGAGCTGGGAAGCAGGGCACTGTGTAACTGACATGTAATTGACTAGGCTANAGCTAGTCAGTATCATGTCAGTTACACAGCACCCAGCTTCCCCGGCTCTGCTCCCGGAGAGGAACAAGGAGTGGAGCTGGGAAGCAGGGCACTGTGTAACTGACATGTAATTGACTAGGCTAGTCAGTATCATGTCAGTTACACAGCACCCTGCTTCCCAGCTCTCAGCTCCGCTCCTGCTCTGCTGCCGCTCCTCCTCCTTTCCCCCCCACCTCCACCTGAGGGGCTACACTGGGCATACATTAAAATGCTGCTTTTCAAATACAGTCAATTTCAAAATGCGCTTAAATAAACCCTAGTGTGAATAGTGCATAGGTTTATTTAAGTGCATTTTGAAATTGACTGCATTTAGGAAAAGCAGCATTTTAATGTATGTGTGAATGCGCTCTGAGTATGACAAGCTGCAGCCCAGAGCAAACGTTATGAACAAGTTAACTACCTAATAATTTTTTAATATTTTTTTTAATGTATCTGGTATCTGTGACTCGTTATTCACTCTAAAAAATACTCGATCTAGGGGACACTCTATTAAATCGATTAGTAGCAGATTTAAACCAAATAAAAGGAAGTACTTTTTCACTCGAACTACAATTAATTTGTGGAACCTGTTTCCAAAGGAGGAAGAGGAAGAGGCCAGTAGCTTAGTTTTGTTTAAATAAGGATGGGCTATGTTCTTGGAGAATAAGCCCATAGATGTCTATCAGTAAACTTGACCAGGCGACATAATGACTGTTTATTTATTATTATTATTATTTTATTATATATGTTTATGAGTCGCCCCATATACCTATGGCATCCCGGGGTGACGTATAACTAAAAACATTCATAAAACAATTTTAAAACATCAACAATATAAAAGCATCATTAGGGCAGGAGAAAAGGAGAAAAAAAATAAAAAAAAATAAGGCCAGGCAAAGGCTAAAAACCCTATCCCACCCTCCCCACTCCTCAAAGGCCTGGGCAAACAGTCAGGTTTTACAAGCCCGCCGGAATCTTAAAAGGCTTGGGGCCAGGTGAGCTTCCTCGGGGAGGGAATTCCAAAGACGCGGCCTGGCCACCGAGAATGCCCTCTCCATTGTGGTCCCCCGCTTAATACGGGGGACCTCCAGGAAGGCATCCCTGGCAGACTGAAGGAGCCGTTCTGGGGTGCGGAGGGCAAGGCAGTCCCTGAGGTACGAGGGGCCAAGACCATGAAGGGCCTTATAGATCATTACCAATACCTTGAACCTGGCTCGGCACGCTATTGGCAACCAGTGCAGAGTCCGGAGCACAGGTGTTATATGCTTCCGACGACCAGGCCCCATCAGGAGACGGGCCGCCGCATTCTGTCTAGCTTCAGCCTCCGAACCAGGAACAAGGGCAGCCCGACGTAGAGCGCATTGCAGTAGTCCAGCCTCAAGGTGACAAAGGCATGGATGAGGGAGGCCAGGTCCAGCCTGGAGATGTATGGACGCAGCCTCCGCACCAGAAGGCAGAAGGCAGCCTTCACCACCACCTCCACCTGTTGATCCAGGCGAAGATCCAAGTCCAACACCACCCCCAGACTCCGGACCTGCTGACCTATAGGAGGGCAACCCCCCCCCCC
>QEPC01004437.1:3843796-3854718 GCA_003113815.1 Sphenodon punctatus | reverse complement strand
GCAGAATTTTCCATTTTGGGTCGCAGAATTTTCCATTTTGGGTTGCAGAATTTTCCATTTTGGGTCGCAGAATTTCAGAAATTTTTTTGCAGAAGAATCGGGGCCCTGGCCATATGTGGAGCCCTCTTTTTTAAAAACACCCATAGTAACACTGATGAAAACATATCCTTTTCTCGCTCTCTCTCTCTCTTTTTTTTAAAAAAAGAGCTAAGTATGAAAAAGTACACTATTTGGTAAATTACAAAGAAACACAGACCAATAAATCCCATTATCTAAAAACAGTGAAAATGCATTTTGACAGTGGAAAGCTTTCTCAATAGCATTTTAAAATTAGTAATAGTCTCCCACGCCCCTTGCAAATTAGTAAAAATTCATTGGGTGTTTATTAGTAAGCGGGCAACTGAAAGATTTTTAGAGCTGAAATAGGTAGAGCATTTGCTACCCGTCTACATTACCCACATTTTGGAGTAGACTATTGGGTGCCCATCCAAACCAATATCTGAGAACCAAGTAGGAAACCTGGTTACCCGAAAACACTGAATATTACCATTACTGAGTTACCAGGTTACTGATTTACTGTTTTACTGATAAATTGGCACAGGAATCAGGGTGGAAAGTTGAAATAAATTGGTACTGGAAGTCAGAAAATTGGTACCAAAATCAGGACAAAAAATGGTAAATTGGTACATTGAATAGCCCATCAGGCACTATGAGGTAGTGCGTAGTACCCAATGTTACTACTGAGGCTGCTTTTAGACGAGCAGTGCATGCTCACGGATGTCATCACATGACTTTTCAAATTACTGCGGGCGACCTTTAGACGAGACTTCTCATGTGTCATCACCGCTCATGCATTCTTTTAATACTGTGGGTTAAATACATCGATATCAAGGTATTTAATCTGTGGTATTAAAGAATGCGCGAGCAGCGATGACGTGTGAGAAGACTCGTCTAAAGTCATCCGTGTTCATTTGAAAAGTCACGTGATAGCGTAGTCCGCTCGTCTAAAAGCGCCCTGAGTCAGGTCGAGTACCGTGATTTCTCCAGGTAAACCTATTTTTGTGGGTACTCATTTCAACTCTATTTGTTTATTTATTGTTAATTATTACTTAGTTATATAGCACCAGAAATCTACCTGGCACTGAACAATCATTACTCAGAGACAGGACTCTGCCCCAAGGGGCTTACAATCTTATTTATTAGAAGAAACAGGCATAAACTCTGAAGTTTTAATTTGCATGAGGGTCCTACACCCAAATGGTTTTACATAAGGACAAATTTTCACCACACAATGCATCCTTCTGTCTAGATATATGAGAGGACATTTTTTTAAAAGATAAGTTACTTCCGGCAGAAATAGGAATATTGTTGGTGGCATTCAAAATTAAGATCCCGTTCACATAGTCAGAATGGTAGCATGTAATAGCTGCATTTTGCTCAGTCACATTTTGTTTATCAAATTATGTCTGTTATCTGAAGATCCTCCATACCAAACCTGGATGGAGTGTAAAATTTGTCTGCCCTTCTCCTTCTGAGACATGGAAAATGCTGCAAATTATAAAATACAGTACATGAGAAGACCACTGACAGTCATGCAGTTGACTGTAAAAAAAGATACTACCGTGCAGATCAGAGGGCAGCTTTTAGTTTAAGACTAGGAAAGATGGGCCATTGAAGTGTTCAACTTAAAAGAAAAATATTTGAAATGAACCAGGTATAAATTATTTAATGTATGTATGCTTCCCATAACTACTGTCTTCAAATTTAGAATAATTTAAGTAAAATTCCTTCTAAAGAACATGTCTAGACAACCCAGTAGCTAATTCAACTGGCACCAGTGCTATAGTAATGATTCCACTACTGCTACCGCTGCGGCAGCAGTGAATAAGAAAATTTTCAGAATGAAGACTAGTACAGACAAGGCTGATGTGTGTCTGTGGGTGAGGTGAAGTGTAATCCATAGTGAGAAAAAAACAGATGGTGTAGTAAAGGGTTCTATATTATTTGTCTCAACCCATTTATTATTCCTGTGATTTTAATAGATTTTCTACAGGGTGGTTGCAGACTTTTCGGTTCTCTTATCTGTTGTACATTTTTCTAGCTAATGTGAGTCACTTTTTAGCCTTCATACAGGAAACAGTCAGGAACCATCTTTTTATGCAGATGAACGAAAAGAGATAAATTACAGAATGTAGGAACAAGAAACACTAATCTAGTTTTAGTTTTGAATGTGACGTTTAGAATTTAGGAAGAACAGTAAGTAGAAAGTCATTAGTTCAAAGAACAGAAGTATCGTGAGAAAACATCACAAAACTTCAGATCCGTCACTGTTAACTGCCACATTGTGGTACACGGCTGTTCATTGCAAACAAGATTATTTGAAATAGCTTCAAGTTTCTGGATTATCTAAAGTTTCACTGTGCCAAATTTGTCCTCATACACACCTTTATCTCCTTATTTCAATTTAACATTGTTATTATTTTTGTTATTTTATATAGCGCTAGCAATGTGCCTGGCATTGAACAGTTGGTAAACAAACATAAGAGGCAGGTTCCTATCCCAAGAGATTTACAGTCTAGAATTCACAATCTCATTTTTTTGAGTCAGAACTATATGGTATTGGTAGAATGAAAGGTGGCGCCACTGAGAATGCACAGGATTACTGGAATGTACAGTATGGGAGAACTGAAGGCTGAGGCCATTTTTAAATGAGCACGGCTAGTGGGAGGGGCCCATGTCCTGAGTGAAACAGTCACAGAGTGCCCACTCAGGTGGAGTGCATGGGGAGGGATTCTAACGGGCAGCTCCCTGAGTGGGTACCACAGCAGCCCCCATGCACTCCCCCTACCATGGACTATGGGGTAGGGGGAAGCTTGGCCGGGACATGTTGAAAGCAACATGTCCCAGCCAAGCACTGGGAAACCCAGACTCCTCAGCACTTCTGGCTGGTTCCTGTACCTTGCAAAGGCTGTTTCCCTGCACACTGTGCATCTGAACAGCAGACCAGTCAGCTGACATGGTTGGCTGCCACTGTTCATATGGGCTGGGGATGTGTGGGCATGGGCTGCCCCTACACAGTACACTTCGGCCTTGTCACCAGTACTCCATGAGTGGTCAAGAGTGGGTGCTGTGTGGGCTTCACATGGGCGTTCGGGTGGGTGGACATGGGTGCTTGCATCTTGTTTAAAAATGGCCTAAACCATTTAATGACTTTACTTACACCCACTGACTCCTATGGAATCAGAGTATCTGGACAGAGGTAGGAGGTTTCCAAACTGTGAGTCACAACACCAAATGGGATCCCACCATCTGCAAGTGGGATCACAATCCAATTAATATTTGATATACTTTGCACATCTTTGTTGCTGTTGGGGTCACAATTATATTTAAGTTTCAAAATGGGGTTACACCAGCAAAAGTTTGGAAACCACTGCTAGATGATATAGGATTCTATTGCTCAATCTCTAGTTTGATTTAGGCACTGTCGATCACTGCTACCTTTGGAAGAAGCATTTTAAACCTCTTCAAATATCTGTACTGATGATGGAATTATAGAGCCGCAAGCGGTTCTATAGGTAAGGTGGCTGCAGTGCTCTGTTAAAATCGCTATCATTCTATTCATTATAAAATTGGGATGATATGTCCTATTAGTGTGAAATTTGGTAGGGTGGATCACTCAGGTGCAGTGTAGGAGCTACCAAATTTCAGGCAAATTGGCTAAAAAACAAGAAAGTTACAAATGTTTGAATTGAAGGCAGAATGACATTTTTCTCCCCTGTGCAACTTGTTTTGCTTATGGAGAGTTAGATCTGGGAGCCATATTAAGGAACATAGCAGTGCCTGAAAATTCAAGTGTGGCCTGAATAGATTTTGTGGTTTTAGTTTTTGAAAAATTGTTGTATAGTTTTGAAGTTCTGATGTTTTGAGGTGCCCGTTTTAGTGAATGGTGACAGTAAGAAAAGCAGCTTCCTGTTATCTATTTCACTGACAGTCTGTTGTGTTATACACAAGAGGAGATACGCTTTTGTGAAGGCTATTGTTGTACGGACCTGAGTGGCATTTATTGCAGACTATTGTTGTACGGATGTAGGTGGTATTTATCCTATGGAATCCTATTGTTGTAGATATGCCAGGGGAGTTTATTGCACTCAATTGTTGCACAGATGCCAGGGGAGCTTATTGCATGGTATGGATGGGGCAAAGCTGGGGCTGAAATGTAAACTCATTGGCTGGCTGAAACAAACTCCCCAGCCGGCAAAACTGACAAGGCACAAGGAATGCCAATTGGAAACAACAGATACAACAGGACTATCAACTGGAATGGGGCTTTGGGAATGTCAGCATCTGTTAATGGGCAGTAAACCAATACAATGGCAGGTGCTTAACTGAAACAAAGGGAGTGAGGGAGGACCTGAAATGCCCAAAAAGGTGTGTGGCGAGAACTAAAAAAGGCCAAGATGGGGGGTGGGGACTGAGGAATCCATGTAGAGGAGGGATCTGCAAAGCAATATTTCCCTCCAGTCCTTCCTCCCCCTGCTGGTGAAATTGCTGAGGTTACTCCCAGGTGTGTAAAAAAAAATAATTAAAAAATTCTACTAATGGAACTGACAAGGGAAACCCACTGGCTGGCTGCCAATAAAAGGCCGATTTTAAATGGGCACAGCTGGGGGGCAGGTCTGTGTGCACTGTGCAGGATGGCGGTGGACCTCCCACGCACGTTGGGTGAGTGGGGGGATTCAACTGGGCCAGGGATCGGTGTGTGCCCCTCCCCATGCACGTTTCAGCCTTTCCCCCCACACAGAGCATCCTGGATTTTATCCCTATGCTCCGTGAGTGGGCATGAGTGGATGGTCTGTGGATCACCGGAGTGAGCCCCCCCCCCCATGCCTCCTTCAGATTGGTGTATGGATGCATGTGGGATGGATGGACCTACGAGGATTTGTCTAATCTAAAAATGGCCAAACTCAGGTTGCAGCAGAGGGAATTTAGTGCATCCCCCTTTAAAAAAAAACAAAAACCAGAGAAATTCTTAGATTAAAAAAAAAAACTTAGGCTTAAGAGGGGAGTTAAGGTTCTGACAAATTCTGTCATACTCCAAAAAGCACTGAAATGATAAGTTGAGGCCATGTCTTAACTTGTGTGCCATGTAAACAGCAAAGACATTTTATAATCTCACATATTGTGCTTACAATTTATGCCGTTTTAGACGAGACATGCCAGTGAGGTCTGCCCATCGTCCACCCCCACCCGAGCACCCATCTGAAGGTGGCGTGGTGGTCATGCACACCCATGACCCACGCATTGCCCACCCATGCCAACGCATGGCACATAGGGGGGAAATACAGGATGCTCCATGCAGGGGCAGGCCAAACTGTGCGTAGGTGTTAGGGGCAGGGAACGAGGGCCTCCCGGAACATCTGCCCCCACAGACATTTCCAATGCCCCCACCTCAGCCCAAGGCACGCTACCGGCCCTGCCACAGCTGTCGGGACCGGCGGGGGTGACACAACCACATGACAACGCTGAGGGGAAGCCCCTAACAGACATGTCAGACGTTGGGGCGGGGCCTACAGCGCGGCTGTGAGCTCGGCTGGGGGCGGATCCTGAAGTATAAGAGCTGGTGCTGGGAGGCACCCAGCGCTGGTAATCCTTGTGAGAAGCTGGCCCCATGTGTGAGAGACCATTGGAATTTCTAGTGTTTGTGAACTGTGTGTAGGGAATGACTTCCGAGATTTTTCCTTCCCTGTGAGCAATTGTGAGTGTGACAGAGGTGTGTTTGGGTGACTGTGTCTTACCCCCCCTCCCCTTCCTGGGACCTCCTCCCCCTGGACGGACGTAAGTGGATTATTCCTTCCCCCTCTTGCCTGGGTCACTACCTTCCCACCCTCACGCCCCATTCACTGGTCTTCCCCACTCCCCACTCCTTGGGTGAACGAGTGTGCGTGGGTCTGCGTGGTGAGCAGAGGGGCACAGATCTGCTCAGGTGCTTGGTGCCCGATGATGATAAGGGCTCAATCTCTCTGAGATTGGTTCAGACCCAACTACTATCCTGATGGGCATTTTTCCACAACCTTGCGTTGCCAGCACCTTAGTGTGAGTGGGGTGTGTGAAACGACAAGCGTGAGCCCCATCCTCCCCCCACTGACAGTGGGTTGGGTTGCACACCCATCGCACACCCATTTGATTCCCCCCCACTCACCAGACGTGCGTGGGCACTCCAGATCCTCCCTCTATCTATGCCCATTCCAATGCAGCCCTGCCCGTTCCAATGCAACCTGTATTTCTCATAAGTGTCCTCTAAAATTTGCATATCTGGCCACCCTAGTTGAGGACAACATTCAAGCTCAAGAGAGCAGGGCAGACAGGGGGCAGACTCAGTTAAATACTGGGATTAGAAACATTAGCAAGGCAGGGATAATCTTGCTGTTTCCTGCTTTGGTGATATTCCTAGTCGATAAGATTGAGGCTGTGTTGTGGTTGGGTAATGTTCAAGCAGTACTCCTCCACAAGGATGTGTTGAAGTAGTACAGATAGCAGTAATATTAACATGTTTAAGAATCTTGGAGCCAAAGGGCAGGTGCTAGTGTCTGAAATGCAGATCTAGATGGTTTACTTCACTGTTGCAGTACGAACACAGTATGTTCTGGGGGGGAGAAAGAAACAATATTAGATAGAGATATGTTCTTACCACAGCATCAGACCAGGAGGCTTCAATGAGCAAAGGAGAATTGGAACTGCTTTCGCATGAGCTGCTCTGGCAATGCAGGAGAATACACTATTCAAATCTAGCGCAGCTCCCATCTCGTGAGAAAGGAGGAAGTGCGGCTCTCCCGCCGGCAAGCTCGTGCAACAGACAGGGTAGTGAAATCCTACCCTGTCCATTATGTGAGCTTGCCGGCAGGAGAGCCGCACTTCCTCCTTTCTCACGAGATGGGAGCTGCGCTAGATTTGAATAGTGCATGCTCCCACGTCGCCAAAGCAGCTCATGGGAAAGCAGCCTTGCCTTTATTTTTACTGGAAAAGCAGATCTTCTAAGGTGAGAGTTTGCTAAATTTGACAATGGTACACTAAAAATGTGTGGCAAGAAAAGCCATTCTAAAATAACTATCAATTCTTCCACACCCACAATACAATATAGTACCCCATTACATGACATAAGAGGGCAAATATTCCCCTGCCCTTAATCACTGTGCAGTTGTGATGGATTGATCAGGGCTGTGGTGTGGCAGGGCTTCTCTTCTAGCCTCCAGCCAGCCACTTGTTCCCGGGCAGATGCTACTGGTCCCCACTACCTTTATTTTTACTGGAAAAGCAGATCTTCTAAGGTGAGAGTTTGCTAAATTTGACAATGGTACACTAAAAATTTACAAAATACCATAATAAGGGTGCGGGGCGGGAGGGAAAAAGCCTATGGGGATGGGGCGTGGGGTGGGAGGAAAAAATCCTATGGGGATGGGGTGCAGGGGGGGAGGGAAAAAGCCTATGAGGATGGGGTGCGGGGTGGGAGGGAAAAAGCCTATGGGGATTGGGTGCAGGGGTGGGAGGGAAAAAGCCTATGGGAATTGGGTGTGGGGTGGGAGGGAAAAAGCCTATGGGGATTGGGTGCAGGGGTGGGAGGGAAAAAGCCTATGGGAATTGGGTGTGGGGTGGGAGGGAAAAAGCCTATGGGGATTGGGTGCAGGGGTGGGAGGGAAAAAGCCTATGGGAATTGGGTGTGGGGTGGGAGGGAAAAAGCCTATGGGGATTGGGTGCAGGGGTGGGAGGGAAAAAGCCTATGGGAATTGGGTGTGGGGTGGGAGGGAAAAAGCCTATGGGGATTGGGTGCAGGGGTGGGAGGGAAAAAGCCTATGGGAATTGGGTGTGGGGTGGGAGGGAAAAAGCCTATGGGGATTGGGTGCAGGGGTGGGAGGGAAAAAGCCTATGGGAATTGGGTGTGGGGTGGGAGGGAAAAAGCCTATGGGGATTGGGTGCAGGGGTGGGAGGGAAAAAGCCTATGGGAATTGGGTGTGGGGTGGGAGGGAAAAAGCCTATGGGGATGGGGTGCAGGGGGGGAGGGTGCAGACAGGGTGGGGACGGGAGGGACATCTTCTTACCTGCTGGCTCTGGCGTGTTCGCTCTTGTACCGGGCTGCAGGCAGGGCAGGGGGGGGACTTTAGGTTTTTTTTTAAAATTGCCCGCATGTCCTGCTCTCCTCCGCGGAGCCAGGACACACGGGCAATTTAAAATTTAATTTTTTAAAAAAATCATTCCCTGCCTTGCCGCTCGCCGCTCCCCCCCCTTCCCCCCGCTGCTCTGAGCGGCAGATTGGGGGGGGAAGCTTCAAGCAGCAAAGGCCAGCGACAGGGAAGCGGCTGGCCTGGCGGTGTGCTGTTGGAGAGTTGTAAGCTCTCCAACAGCACACCACCAGCCATGTTGAGCATGTGAGGCAGGGAGCCAAGGCATCTCGCCAGGGCGCTTTCAGCAAGCACCCTGGCGAGAGCTTTCCTTGCGCCCATTGAGCGCAATGGAAAGGCTAGCTCCTCCCTCCACAGCACGTCCTATATGTGCTGTGGACTGAGGATCTCAGCTGCCCAAATCACGTTTTCGATAAAAAACGCTGTTTGGGCTTAGTTTTTTTGTCCCTTCTGGGATCCACTCCTCAGGAGTGGATCCCGGAAGTGAGAACTGACAGCGCCGCAGCAGCCAGAGCAAAGTCAGAGCCTGGCTGCTGCGGCGCTGTCAGAAGCAGCGGCGCGATTTTTTTTTTTAAAGGGGTGGCGGCGGGCGCCTCAGCGCTTGTGGAGCAGTGCCCCATACATCGTGGGGGGGCAGCCGCCCCTGCTTGGATCCTGGGATGAAGACAGACAGTGTCTTTTGGGGAGAAGGGTTTTATACCTTTTTGCAACCTAAAGCTGGACTCTGCTAGGAGTCTCCCATCTAGATCTTTCTGGGTGTAGACAGGAACTTCCCAGGCCCCCTTTTGTCAAAACTGGGCTGGTGAAGTACTCTTGCAGCCCCATTGAGAGAAGCTTGGGTGTGATTGGTACTCATTGTCTTACCTTGACACCCCGCCCTCACATTATCACTTCCCCCAGCCCATAGGTCGGTTTCCTTTATCTAATTGTGTCCTCTGTCCCTATAAAAAATGCAATGTCATGTGTCTTAATAGAGAGAACAAAACAATTCTTTTGGCAAATTACAGCCATTAAAGATTATACAATGCCCTACAGTGCCCCAAACATGTATTGTGTCAGTCCCCTGTCTGGTGACAGCAGTGACCAGATGAACTTGAGCTGCTGCCTGATAAAGGAGCTACAAATGAAAGAGAAATTGTGTCCACAATGAAGACAGAGATCAGGCACATAATATTGGAGCAGGGAGGAACTTGCTATCCCCAGCTTCAGTGTTGCCCCCAACTTGCAGAGGAATTGGATTTGGGCTGAAAGTCCCAAAGTGTGGGTGATGGGGCCTTATGCAAGCACAATATACAAGACTGTATAATGTCTTTACTGCTGACGTGGCATACAAGTTAAGGCAAGAGCCTTAACTTACAAGTTCCATGCTTTTTGGAGCATAACTGAATTTCTAAGAGCCTTAACACCTCTCAAACGGAAGTTTTTTTTATCTAAGAATAATATAATTGAACAGATACACTATTTTCCTGTTAAAATAGCCTATTATACATTTCAGGGTTGTCTGAAAGCAGATTTGGACCCACTGTCTTATTTTTCTTCCACTTTGTTTCCAGGCTGCAAGCCAAGCACAGCTACAGATTTACATATTATGGTATTCTGAACACTTGCACCTTAGTTTCTTGTAATGATGTAAGGACCACACACAAGTGTATGCATTATTGAATAAACTACACAGCCATTCACTCATGCATAGAAATGATCACAGAAGCTCACAATGGCACAGTCACTCGTTTACATAATTAGTCAATCATGAATTCATTCACTCTGTTGAATCAGTCATCATGACTCACAGAGCTTAATTTGGGATCTCGTTTTCACCAATGAGACACAGGAGTAACACCAAATAAGTCAGTGGAGTTGAATGGTTTAGAGGATCAGACGCAAAGCTTTATTCCAAGGCAATGAAAATAATAAATGAAATCCCCTTGCACTAGTTTCATATCTTAAATAGAACTGGAGTGTTGGAGAGGTTTTGTCTGGAATGCTGCACATGGCAAATTTCACCCTTCAGCACGGTTGCTTTGAAGTCAAGAGACCAAACTGCTCTCAGTATTTTGAATTTACACTCCATTTATGATCTCTCAATCCTTGTCCTGAAAGGGAACCTGTCCAGCACCATTAAAATATGGGTCTAGGAACTAACATTTATAACTTTATTGGATAGTAAGAGTAACAGTTTTGTACTTTTCAAGCCAGTACAGAAATATGGAAATAACTGACAGCCTGTTGTTTATGCTCACCTACTGGGGTTCGGCTTCCTGCAGACAAATTCCTGCTCAGAAATGAAATGATTAAGTACACTTTCACAAAGATTCCAAAATAATCATGATTAAGTTGTTGTTGCGGTTTGTTGTTTTTAATGGCTGTGGCATGTTTTTATTTGCCTTTTGGATTTTAAGTGTTTATGATTCACTTAGGCCACACTTCAGAGCTTTTCTCTGCCACCATATTGTCAGGTGGGAGGGGGTAGGAAGGGGAGAAGCGCCACCCACTCACACCGTTCGCACACGAGGGAGCTCTGTTTGTGAACTGCGAGGAAAGGAGGCCCGTCAGGATAGTGTTTGGGTCTGTTCGTGTGCTTACGCACTCTGAATCTTGACCCCTATCATCATAGGGCACAGAGCTGGGGAACAAGGAAGGGGGTCCAGCTTCACCACTTGCACTCGTCAGGGATTTGGCAAGGAAGGGTTGTGAGGGAAGTGCCAGGTCCACAGGGGAGGGGGTCCCAAGGTCCACAGTTAGGGTTCA
>QEPC01004437.1:3824926-3836809 GCA_003113815.1 Sphenodon punctatus | reverse complement strand
TTCCTGTACAGTGCAATAGCAATATATAATCTGCCATTCAACTGTACTTGGAAATGCACGCTGCAGTTATTTTGTTGTGGCCCTGAGGTTTTGTATATGTTAAATATTTGATCAGGTTTTGGAATAATTTTGCAGACACTTGCACTAGTTAGTACAAGCTCGGCCTACAATGGACAAGCCCCACCCTAGAACTCTGCCAGGAATAAGGTTGCGCCCCCGGCCAGCCTTACTGCCCCACCAAGCTCAAAACCCACCAGCCGCCACTGAGTCCAACCCTCCACTCACAAGTTGCGACCGCAGTCCAAACGGACAAGCTGTTCTACCAGCTGGACCAAGAACTGCCCAGCCCCCACATCAACATGGTTCCACTGCACAATGTGAAAACATGGTGGTTTGTGGTCAAGGGAAGCCACTGCAGCCCATCCACAGCAGGAATCTGGGAGGGTGAGGGAGGGGGACAGGGCTGACTGCTAGCCACGAGGGCACTGGACGACAACACACAAAATCCTGGGGCATGCCACATCTCACGGGGAGCTCAGGAACGCAAGGGAGACTGCATCAAGGAGACCAATGGAGCAGCAGCCAAAACAGCCAAATACCATTCCACTCCCACCCCACCCCTCTACAACAGGCTGACAATTCAATCCCAAACACACTCCCCACACAATACAGACTGCCCTGTGCCAGGACAAACACTGGCAGCTGGGCATGGGGGCCCATTCCAAGGGGGATCATGGTCTCTGGAGTGGGGGTGATGAACTCCATGCCACAAACAGGATGACTTGAGAGAGAGCTGTGCATCCACAAAAGTACTACTATTACTACTACTTATCATTTCTATAGCGCTGCTAGTCATATACAGCGCAGCCACAGATACACACATAGATAGTCCATGGAGCAGGAACGATCAAGACACAGACATAGTCAGCTACAAGTAAGAGTCTTCCTATGAACAATGGACTACAGGATGCAGATATTCAGTAAGTTTATTTATTTCAGTTAAAATGGTTGAAATCCACAAGGCTATGATATGGATAGGATCTGGGTTCATGATTTAAAAGCAATGTTGAAGAAGTGGGCCTTTAGGTGGGACTTGAATATGGACAGGGAGGCGGCTTGACACTCCACTTCAGGAAGTTTGTTTCAAGCATACGGTGCAGCAAGGTAGAAAGCACAGAATTGGGAGTTGGCGATGGAGGAGAAGGGCACAGATAAGAGCATCTTGTCCAATAAACGGAGTTCACAAGTAGGAGTGTAGGGGGAGATAAGAGAGGAGAGGTACTGAGGAGCTGCAGAGAGAGAACACCTGTAGGTGAGTAAGCTTGAACTGTATGCGGAAGGGGATGGGGAGCCAGTGTAGTGACTTGAGGAGAGGGGTCACATGTCGTAAGAGCATGCAAAGAAGGTGAGTCTTGTAGTTGAATTTTGAATACACTGTGATGGAGATAAATGGCTCAGTGGGAGACGTGAGAAGCAGGTTGCAGTAGTCTAAGGCCGTTTTTAGACGAGCGCGGCGGCGCCCGCGCTTGTTTCCAAAAAAGCCGGCAGCTCATTCTACACGAGACGCTGCCGCCGAATACGCGCATGTGCGGCCCGACGCGCATCCATTTCCAGCCGCGTCTGACCAGCCTCGATCGCCGACCCGGTCAGTTCGCGCACGGAAATGGATGCGCGTCGGCCGCGCATGCGCGTATTCGGCGGCAGCGTCTCGTGTAGAACGAGCTGCCGGCTTTTTAAAGAAACAAGCGCGGGCGCCGCCGCGCTCGTCTAAAAACGGCCTAAGTGGGATGTGATGAGAGAATGGATTAGGGTTTTTGCAGTGTGTTCAGACAGGAAGGGACAGATTTTGGCAATATTATAGAGAAGGAAAGTTTTGGCAGTGTTTTGGATGTGAGCAGAGGAGAGAGAGAGAGGAGTCAAAGATGACCCCAAGGCTGCAGGCTGAGGGGACTGGGAGGATGACCGTGTTCTCTACAGAGATGGGGAACGGTGAGAGGGGAGAAGTGGGTTTAGGAGGAAGGATAAGATCTTCTCTTGGCCATGTTAAGTTTAAGGTGGTGGTGAGACATCGAGGGAGTGATGTCAACAGGCAGGCTGAGATATGGGACAGAATTCTGGGTGAGAGTTCTGGCACAGAGAGTTAGATCTGAGATGCACCAGCATAAAAGATGGTACTGAAAGACATAGGAGGAGATCAGACCACCAAGGGAACAAGTGTAGAGAGAAAAGAGAAGAGGGCCCAGAAAGCACACTGAAACACTCCAGCTTTTAGAGCAGAGGGGGATTCCATCTCTGCCTAGATACCATCTATTGGGCATCTTTAGACATAACAAAGATCAGGTGTCAAAACCCCTAAGCATGTGTTTGACCATTGTATATAAGCACCATAACAATCCCAACACCAATTTGACCATCCATATTGAACATTCAATGTGAAAACCATTGCATCACAAGGACAATTTGCATGTTCCAACTGAACACATGGCCAACGTTGTCTAATGATATCGTGTGACATGTTAGCAGGTACAACACAGGAAACGAGGTGGGAGTGCTTGTGTGCTGAGATCAGGTGGTGGGCAAAACACCAATTTGCCCCAAGACAGCCTGCGTGTCCAAGCAGCGACTCTGCCTCATAGTGAACACAGGGCCAAACTGGTGTTCATATCAAGGTTAAAACACACTTTCAGACACTTGTTAATGTTATGTCTAAAGATACCCACAGAGACAGGATGAACCTCAAAACTGTCGGGTGCCATTGTGACAGACTGAGCAGGGATTTCGCTTTGTGGGGTTCCCCTCTAGTCTCCGACCAGCCACCTACATTTGGGCAGATGCTTCTGGTCCCTGCTACCGAGTGCCCTAGCTCCCTGACTCCACCAGCTGTACCCCCACGGGGTTGGGCAGCGCAGAAGTGCAGAGTGGTTAGCTCAATCTCTTGTGTATGGAGAAAGGATAGGGTTCCTCTGGGTATTATTAATTATTATTATTTATATAGCACAAGCAATGTACCTGGCACTGTACAATCCACAGTCAGAGACAGGTCCCTACCCCTAATAGGCTTACAAGCTGTGGAACTCCCTCCCGGTGGAGGCCTGGGTGACCCTGGATCTCCCTGCCTTCCGTCATATTTGTAAAACCTGGCTGTTCCACCTGGCATTTGGCGAGGGAGATGGGGTGTAGAGTGGGATGGGGGGGGGGAGGGAGCAGTTTTGGTTTTGTGCCTTCCTTTTAATTGTATTTTATGGTTTTATTGATTTTGTATGTTTGAACATTATAAGCCGCCCTGGGCTGCTTGATTTTATAAATAAATAAATAAATAAATACACCGCCCATGCAAACATCCCTCTCCGGTATCTTCATGCCCACATATGTTGATCCACCATGAAGTTTGGGTCACTGTGATCCCTGCTGCCCAGATTAAGCTGAACATCCACCCGAGTCCAGATCTCCTACAGGACAGCTATCTCTGCTGCAGTAGGCTTCACAGTCAGGTTGGGACCTCCAGCCGGGGCCATGAGCAATCCCAGCTCACTCATGCGATCCCAGCACTCATCCCACTGTCTCTGGAGCATGCAGCATGACAGTCGCAAAAGTGATGGAGAGGTGTAGGGAGAGGAGGGCCCTCTCTAAAAGGCACAGGCGAAACTCCGGGAGGTTATAAATCTCCTGCAAAACAATGCTCTCACACACCTCCTACAGTAGCAGCATTCTTCCTGGAGGCCCATCCCCAATTAGACCCAGAACATGGAGCCCCAACTTGCTTGCCTGTCGCTCGCAATCACAGCTGCACACACAATGTCCCAGGAGCAACAGGTTCCATGGCAGCTAGTCATAACCATCGTGTGTAGACGAGGGATCGGTCAACAGCAGTTGGACATCATGCCTAAGCCACAGTTCACCTAAGGTCACAGTGGCACAGGTAATCCCAAACCACTGTGTAGCAGGGAGGGAGCAGTCCTGTAAGGTTGCTGTCCATTTAAGAAGGGGACTGAGCACATCCAGGGGCGTGGTAGAGCCAGCCCTTAGAGAAAGATTAGCCTGTGGCGAAAACAGGCTAATAACGCCAGAGACACAGTGGGCAGGGCACTGCCCCTTTAAGGCTGAAGAAGCAGCCTGGCCATGCCCCCTTTGCTGGATATAAGAGGAGGCAAGGCAGCGATGATCTCTGCCTGTGAGTGGAATGGACCAAATCACCCTGACAAAGCTGAGCCACTCTATACTCTCTAGGGTGCTGAAGAGAGGAGAACCAGGAACTGGGAGAGGCTGTGCCCAGAAGGGAGCCTTGTGCCTGGGGAAGGTTTGGCCAGAACCTGGGGGTTTGAGGCCTAGATGGTAGGGGTGGGACATCGGGTCAAATACTGGCTACTGGATTTATCGGTTACCAGATTTTTAAAAACCGGATTGCTGGATCTGTGTACCGGTTTACCGGTACCGGATTTGTTCCATTGATTTAAATGGGGAACTGTCCCCATTGAAATCAATGGAAAAAAACACAAAAAAACTCCCCCCTCCCCCTCCCAGACTGTGTGGGTGGAAGGCGGGGCACCCACCACCACCCACCCTGGCTTTAAAAAAAAAAATTTCCCCCGACCCGGAGCCCGCACCAGCAGGTACTAGGGTGATCCCTGGGGTGGTGGGTGGTTTAACACCCACCCCACCCCAGGGATCACCCTACCTCCCCACCCAGGGATCGCCTACCTTGCGCTCCGGGCGGCGGTGGCGGCAGTCCGACTCCGGCGGCTTCACCGCTGGCTGTGGCTGCCGGCTTCAGCGCTACTAGGCCTTCCAGTGAACTTCTGGGTTTCCTCGGAAGGCCTAGTAGTGCTGAAGCCGGCAGCCACAGCCAGCGCTGAAGCCGCCTGAGTCGGACCACCGCCGCCGCCGCCACCCGGAGCGCAAGGTAGGCAATCCCTGGGTGGGGAGGTAGGACTAGGTAGGGTGATCTGATCCCTGGGGTGGGGGGGTGTTAAACCACCCCCCCACCCCAGGGATCGTACCTGCTAGTGCGGGCTCCGGGTCGCCGGCGGCAGCCCGGAGCCCGCACTAGCAGGGACTTCGGGGGGAAAAAATGTTTTAAAGCCAGGCTGGGCAGGGTGGGTGAGTGGTATCCCCCTTCCACCTACGCAGCCTGGACTGGGAAGGGAAAGTAAAGTGGGGGGTTTGGGTTTTTTTTTTTTACATTGTGGCCATTCATTTGAATGGCTGCAATGTAAAAAATCTGGTACGGGGGAATCCGGTAAATGGGCTGGATTACCGGGTTTAATCTGATACTGCCGGTACACCAAATACCGGCAGTATCGGATACCGGATGATCCGGTATCCCACCCCTACTAGATGGACAAGGGGAGTTGATGTTGTGTTGCTCCTGAGCTTGAGATGGGCCTGCAGGGTGGAGGCGACTGAGTCGGCTGCCCCAGGTATTGTGGACACGGCGTCTAATAAAGACTGTGTATGTGTTACCCCCTGGACAGCATGTGTTGGGTCCTATAGGAGGGTACCTCCTCCCTTGAAGGGGGATTCAGCTGAGGCTTGGGCTGAATAGGTGTGGCAGTGGGGTAGAGCTAATGCCCCTAAAGAGACCCCAGTGGCCCTGGGAAGACACACACACCCCTGCTACACACTGTATCTGCCCAACCACATGATGGAAGGGTATGGATGGGGACATGTCTGACATGTAACAACCATAGCAAGCAATGACTACCCTGTGTGGATGGGAGGCTGATATAAGCTCAACATGGTGCTTGCAACCAGGTGCAGCTGTGCTCCAAGGCCACCAGATAACAAAAACCCAGACCCTCACACACACACCTGGATGCTGGGAGGTCTCTCCCCAGTGAGTTCATTGCAGACCGTAACCTTGGCCTCTTGGTGATACAGAAACACCTGGCTGTGTTAGGAGGGGTGGGGCCTGCAGCTACAGGGATGGCATTAGAATCCTTTCCCCGACTGAGGAGGGGAAAACAAACCCAGGGAACACACACATGGACAGCATGTTAAGCAACAACATGTAAGCATTTTATTCACTATATGACAATGCAATAAGGGAATGGGATTCTGCACCACAGTAGTCATGGGCATCTGCCCCAGACCCGGCTCCATCTGGTGCTGTGCGCATAGGACAGCTCATGCAGGTGGCAGCAGATCTCCAGCAGGAGCTGCCGGTCCTGACTCTGCTCTCGGATCTTGCACGTTCTAAAGTGAGATGGGCAAGTAGAAGAACCTGTTCGGCTCGTCATGAAATGGTTCTGTGCACCTGGTGCGACTGGAAAGAAGATTGCTATTGTGGACCAACATGTATCCACTCCTCAAGTCCTTTGCTTGCAGACAACACTGGAACATGTCCCTATTGTACTCCAGCTGTGCCATCCCTTTGGAGATGTCTATCTATACCGATTAATTTTGGTAGCATCTCGCACGTTTCTTGGTAGCATCTCGCACGTTGCATTTTGGCCTCCCTCCACAGGCAGATGACAACCCAGGTCTCTTCCTGTGCTCAGGGCATGCCCTTGGGTGCAGGGCCTGTGGGGGGAGCAGCCTGCATGACTGGGGCCTGCAAGGATGGTCTCCTGGTCGAAGTGTGGCCAAGATGGGGTGGGGGGTGGGACAACCGGTTTGCGAGCAGCCACTTTGCTACTCTGGCCATTGCAGCACCATTTCTCCATTGTGCTGACTGACCTGTCCCCTGCCCCAGTTCACACGTGCCAGGGATGTGTATGGGGCCCTCCCCAAGCAAAGATTTGCCTGTCCCCACATGGACCATCCTGGCTTTTTCTCCACTGCTCCATGAGTGGCCGTGGGTGGGTGGTGCGTACTAGGTCATAGGAGCACGTGCACTTCCTCCCCCCCCACCACCACCACTTTTAGATGGGCATTTGCATGTATGTGGGATGGATGGACCTACATGGTAGTGTCTTGTCTAAAACCAGCAATAATTGATGTATACAACACTTCAAGTCCAGTAAAGCAGGAAGAATGATAAAAGTGCTAAGACAGTTAAATCCAGTTGGGATATCCTCTAAAATCAATTTCCTCATTCTTGTGACTGATTTTAGCCAACTGATATCCATAATGTTAAGTTTATTTAATAACCACTATTTAACACTTACTAACTGGAAACAAACCAAAGAAGATACCATAAAAGAAATTTCAAATAATTAAAATAAATTATGTAGTCTGAATGATAAAGGAATTTAGCAGCCATCTTGAATTCAGCAGCCATCTTGGAGGTAGTTTAAATATCCTCATAAATGGTCAAAAGAACACACTTCAGAAATGTGCCAGATGATATGCTTCAAATGCTAAATAGAAACTGTTGAAACTGTCTACTGAATTAAAAGGGTAGATAAGAAAACCTGTGACATACGTTATAGGAGAAATTTCAATTGTTTACCTAATTTCGTGTGATCAGTTCACAGTTTCACTGCATTTTGCAATATGGGGTGTGTTTGGGGTTTTTTCCAGGAACATCTGGACCGCAACAGTTTCCTTGATCCCTCCCAGGCTGGGTTTCGGCCTGAGTATGGTACGAAGACGGCATTGATGGCCTTGGTTGATGATCTCCGTCTGGCGTTGGACCAGGGTCATCAGACCTTACTGGTTCTGCTAGACCTTTCGGCTGCGTTCAACACAGTCAATCATGAGGTGTTGGTGACTCCCCTGCGGGACCGTGCCGGAATTGGCAGAACAGTCTTGCACTGGTTTCATTCGTTCCTGGCCGGGAGAACTCACCAGGTGGTCTTGGGGGAGTGTACGTCTTCCCCCCGGGACTTCACGTGTGGAGTCCCGCAGGGTGCCATTCTGTCCCCCCTCTTGTTTAACATCTATATGCAGCCGTTAGGGGAGATCGTGAGAGGGTTTCAGGGCATGCAGTGTCATCAGTATGCTGATGACACTCAGCTCTACCTCTCCTTTTCCATCGACCCAGGCCATGTAGTGTCTTTATTTTCCCAGTGCCTGTCAGCTGTGGGGGCTTGGATGAGGTTGAGCCATCTGCAATTGAATCCTGACAAGACGGAGGTGATGTTGGTGGGCGAGGGCTTGGGGGGCCTGGGGGTGGTTGAATCTCCTCTTGTTGGGGGGGTTCGCCCCCCCATGGTGTCTCAAGTGCGGAGTCTGGGTGTGCTCCTTGATTCGCGGCTCAGCTTGGAATCTCAGGTTGTGGCCGTGGCGGGGAGTGCGTTTCGGCAGTTACATCTTGTCCGGCGGCTTCGGCCGTATCTCTCAGACTCCGACCTCGCCACTGTCATCCATGCCTTCATCACCTCGAGGCTGGATTACTGCAACGCGCTCTACGTGGGGCTGCCCGAGAAGCTGGTCCGGAGGCTGCAGCTGGTGCAGAATGCCGCGGCCCGTCTCCTTACGGGGGCGGGTCGCAGGGAGCACATGACACCAGTGCTCCGGGCTCTGCACTGGCTGCCTATAAAGCACCAGGCCAGGTTCAAGGTGCTGGTTTTAACCTTTAAAGCCCTTCATGGCCTGGGCCCTGTTTATCTGCGGGACCGCCTCACTCCCCATGTGCCCGTGCGACCCTTGAGATCGTCCATGGGAGCCTTTTTGAAGGTTCCCCGGGTGAGATGGGTGGCCACCGATGTTAGATCTTTTTTGGTGGCCGCCCCTGTGCTGTGGAATTCACTCCCGGAGGAGGCTCAGTTGGCTCCCACTCTCCTGCTGTTTCGGCATGTATGTAAGACCTGGCTGTTCTATCAGGCTTTTGGCGAGGGGTAGGGGTGGGAGGTTTCCCCACATTGTATTGTATTTTAAATTGCTTTTTTAAAAAAAATAAAATAAAATTGAATGTTGTTCACCACCCCAGACTGTCCTGTGGGCAGGAGGGGCGAGATATAAATTTTAAATAAATTTTAAAAAAAATTTAAAAATAAAGCTGAAAATGGATCAGTGCCTGTCTCCTGTGTTTTTTTAGCAGTTTCTTGACAATTTTTACCCCATTTTCAGCATGGCCATTAGACTGTGGATATATGGGGCTTGAGGTGATATGGCAAAACCCATATACCTGTGAAAAATTCTTGAATTCCTGACAAGGCAATTGAGGGCTATTGAACCACCTCTGGTATGCCATGCCTGGCGAAAATAGACTTGATTTTTTCAATGACCTGAGCAGCTGTGGTACTTGTTAATAAGGCAACCTCTGGATAGTGAGAAAAATAGTCCACAATTAGTGCATATTGTTTTCCTGCATACACAAACAGATCTAGTCCCACTTTTGTCCATGCAGCTACAGGCTCTTTGAGCACCAGCATAGGTTGTTTAGGCTGACATGACCTGTACTTCTGGCAAACCGAACACCCTCACACAAGTGCTTTTATTTTACTGTTCATTTGTGGCCAAAACAAAACATCTCTGGCCCTCCGTTTGCACTTCTCAGTGCCCAAGTGCCCTTCATGCAATCCTTCAAGCATATCCCTTTGTATGCTCCTTGGAACCACCAGACTCTTCCCTTTCAGTAAGATACCATCCAGCACTGACAGTTCAGCTTTTTAGTGGTTGTACGGTGCTGCTATATGATGGCCAGGCCAACCATCTGTAATAGCCTTGATAATTTTCTGCAAAGTCTCATCATGTGCAGTTGCTTCTGCCATCCTTGCCCACATTGGATCTGAGACTGGATACATTTTGCTGATCAAGTTTACATGAATTATATCAGCTTCCATCTCTTGCCTAGTAACTGTCCTATCATACGCTCTAGACAGGGTATCAGCTACTACTAGATCTTTACCTGGCTTGTATTGAAGGTTCAGATCGTATAAGTGTAATTGAAAAAAAAGCCTCTGCAGCCTAGGAGGGGTATCATACAATCCCTTTTTTGCAATTGAAACAAGAGGCTTGTGATCTGTTTCAGCCTCAACTGGTCCGCCATAAATAAAAATATGAAATTTCTTGCATCAAAACACCAGAGCTAATGCCTCTTTTTCTATCTGTGCATAATTACATTCTGCCTGTGTCAGAGCCCTAGATGCATAAGCTACAGGCTGCCAGTATTCTCCATATTTTTGCATCAGAGCTGCCCCAATGCCCTTTTTGGTGGCATCTGTAGACAGCTTGGTCAGACGTGTGCTATTTGTATCAGCTCTTTCAGTTTTTCAAACTCTTTCTGATGATAGTCTTCCCATGTCCACTGTGCATTTTTCACCAACAGTGATCTTAAATAGGTAGTACACTCAGCTAGGTTAGGTATTAGGGATGGGCGAACAGAATGGAGTTTGGAAATTCGCTTCGGTTCAGTTTGAAATTCGAGTTCAGAAATTCAGTTCAGTTTGAAATTCAAGTTCGGTTCAGAAGTTCGGTCGACCGAACAGACCGAGTTCAGTCGAATTCTGAACTTCCGAACCAAGTTCGGCCATTCAAAACCAGGTTTTTTGGTGTGTGTTGCCACTAGGGATGGGCGAACAGAACAGAGTTTGGAAATTCGGTTCAGTTCGGTTCGGTTTAAAATTCGAGTTCGGTTCAGAAGTTCAGTTCGGTCAACCGAACAGACCGAGTTTGGTCCGAATTCCGAACCGCGTTCGCCCATCTCTATTAGGTATATATCTCCCCACAAAATTTATCATTCCCAGAAACTTTTGCACCCCCTCTTTGTTTGTGGGTGCCAGTATGTTTATCATTGCCTGTATTCTTGCGGGGTCTACTTGGACTCTGTGCTCTGTTAACCTCTCCCCCAGGTATGTTATCTCCTGCATTCTAAATTTGCATTTCTGTTTGTTTAACTTGAGGCCTGCAGCCCTAGACCTTTCCAGTACTCTCTGCAGCCTCGGATTGTGTTCTTCCAGGGTCTTGCCCCAGATAAGGATATCATCAATATACACTTTAGTACCCTCTATGCCCCCAAAGATTTGCTGCACTTTCCTATGAAACACTTCGGGAGAGGACTTCAAACCAAATGGTAATCTCAAAAAATAATATCTCCCAAACGGTGTGTTAAAAATGCATAAGCGTGTACTGTGTTTCATGAGAGGCACCTGCCAAAATCCACTGGAGGCATCCAAAGTAGTGAAATATTTTGCCCCTGCCAACTCACCCAGAATTTCTTCCCTAGTGGGGATTGGAAAGTGCTCTCTTTTGACATTCATTTAACTGTTTGGAATCTAAACAGAGACGAAGAGAGCCATCCTTGTTTTCTACTATCACCAAAGAGTGAACCCACTCAGTAGGCTCTTCAGCCTTTTCTATAATTTGTAGGTCAACCAATTTATCCAGTTCACTTTTAAGGTTTTTCCGCAATGCTAATGGAACATTTCTAGGAGCATGTATCGTTGGTCTATTTGGTATAGTTAATTCTATATTATAGTCCATGTTCAGTTTTCCTATTCCCTCAAAAACATCAGTAAAGTGATCTTCCATATTACCATTTGCTTGCTCCCCAATGGAATACATTTTTTTTTTTTGTTAAACCCAACACTTCACGTGTTTGAAGACCCAATATAGGTGGCTTGTCATCCTCAGATACAATGACAAACAATGATTTTGGGGTCTTATTACCCCACTTAACTTCTAGTTCACAGGTACCAACAGAATTTATTATTCTCCCCCCATATGCTCTCAGTTTTACTTTTCTTTTGTCCCTATAGCTGGGTGCTCTCTGTATCCCAGCTACTATCTCTCAAAAGTCTCAAACATCTCTCTCAAAAGTCTCATTTTTACTTGGTACACAATGTTCCTCAAACTTCTTTATCACAACATCATATTTGGATTTTTCTTCAGCAGTTAGTAGGGGTGGGAAACCGGTAGAATCCGGTATCCGATAATGCCGGTACCGGGCGTACCGGCATTATCGGATTCGACCCGGTAATCCGGACCCGGTACCGGATTTCGGGGTACCGGATTTTTTTACATTGCAGCCATTTAAAAATGGCTGCAATGTAAAAAAAC
>QEPC01004437.1:3812658-3822829 GCA_003113815.1 Sphenodon punctatus | reverse complement strand
TTTTTAAAACAAAAAGCCAGGCTGGGCAGGGTGGGTGGGGGGTGTCCCCCCTTCCACCCGCGCAGCCTGGGAGGGGGAGGGAATTAATATTTCATTGGTTTCAATGGGGACACAGCACCCCATTGAAACCAATGAATTAAAACCGGTACCGGTTACCCGATTTAATCCGGGAATCCGTTTTTTTGAACTTTTTGTAGAACCGGTAACCGGTAAATCCGGTAACCGGTAATGGGCCCGGGGTCCCACCACTACTAATAAGTACTACTTTATTATAACTGTAGTACACCAACTCCATTTGTAGGAGCTCCTTATCTTCTCAACATGGCTGCTCCTTCTATCTCTCTGGCCCCGCCCTTTCTTCTTCTATCTCTATGGTTGCTCTTCCAGTCCTCTCTTAAAGGAGCCTTACCCTCACACCTATGGGGTTGTGTAAGCTGATCTGGTCTCCTACCTCCCCTACGGTGGATCCTGTCATTTGAATCAACTGAGGAACTCAGAGACAGTCTGGGACCCATGAGGTGGGACCTTTCTTGTTATTGGCCTGGAGAACTCAAAAGACTAAAAATATAGAGTGACACAGCTAGTAGTTGTAAGCTCTGTTTGCACTTCTGGTAGAATAGGACTGTGTATAGGGGTGACTGGAGCACAGGAACCCTCAACCCTGTTGAACCTGAGGGCTAACCCCAACACTACTTACTGTGTGCAGGACCAGGGCCCTGTCTTAGTAGCTGTTGCATGTTACTGAACTGAGTAGTGACGTGTGTGCGTGTGTGCGCGCGTGCATGCTGGCGATCCTGCTGGTTCCTCAAGGTGTATCAGCTCCCCCTGCAGTGTTTACTGGACACCCCACTACAGGCTGCTGGGGTCATTTTGTACATGTGCAAAATGACTGTTGCCCTTAACCAAAATGACAGCAACATCATTTGGGTGGCCATTCTGCACATGTGTGCTGGGGAGCAGGGAGCTCGGTAGCATGCCACAGCAAGGGAGCAGTGCCAGGTGGCCCCCCCACAGCAGTGGCAGGCATGGGGAACTTCAATCAAGCCCTCTGAGGTCTATAAATACATGTCAGGGTGCCTGGGGAGGTGGGGTGCGATCTTAAAAATAAGAGTACAAAAATGGTAGGCTGATTTATGGCCTGCTTCAGATTAAGCCGTAATTAACTTTCCCAAGCAGTTATGATTTAATCCCAAACAGTCCCATTCCTAGTAAATAAAAAGGTGCACAATAAAATGAAATCAAAACAGTACACAACGGTAACAACTTAGAAGCTTCCCTGTCTAAGTTCCTATCTAAGTTCAGGTCTAGTTCTAGAAAGCACTTTGCTTTGTCTGCCATGTAGATAGGCTGGCCCAGGTGTCACATGCCAAATGTCACTTCTCAAGAATTCTCTTTTCCCCCCAGGGGCTCCCCAAGCCTCTTTAAATCTCTGAGACCCTTCCTTTGTTTCAGCCTGGTAGATTTCCACTGCAGGGGTGTTGGTGGTATTAGCTAATCTTGCTTACTTACCAGGAAGCAGGGCCAGTCTTAAATTTGCAGGGCCCAGGGTGGGGGACAAAGGCGGGGCCCTATTCTTCCACTGGTGGCCGGGCCTAGGGGTGCTGCCTGGCTCAGGGGGCACTCCCTGGCTTTGTCTGGGGGGGTGGCGCACTACCCGGGCCTGGCCTGGGAACAGGCAGAGGGGCACTCCCCTTCGCCCAAGCCCAGCCATTTCGGAATCACTTGATCCGCTGCCGGCCTAGGCCCCGTGCCAGGCTCAGAGCCTCGGGTGGGGCGGGCACCACGGTGGCAAATTTAATCTGTTGCCACGCTGTCTGCCACCACCGGACATTGCCAGGGGGTGTGGGAGAGGCGTAGGCTCCGCCTTTCCCACATTTCCCCTGGCTGAAACTGAGAGGCAGGGGAAGGGGGGCCACCCACGGAGTGAGGGAGAGGCAGGACCTCTGCCTCTCCCTCACTTCCGCTGGCCCCCTACACTGCCTGGCTGTCCAAGAAAAGGCTATTATACCTCGTGAACAATTTGGTTTTTGTAAAGGAAAGTCTACAATTGATTGTTGTTTCCTCTTAGAACATCTTGTCCATAAATATTATAAGGTTAAGGGGGCTAAAGTGTATTTAGCATTCATGGATTTATCAAAAGCCTTTGATTCTGTTCCAAGGGCTAAATTATGGAGTAGATTGTGACAATTGGGCATCAATGACTATCTGTTATCCTTAATTGTTCAACTTCATACTGATAACCGGGCAGGGATTAAGATTAGTTCCATCATACCAAGGAGTGATGTTATTCCAATTGGCAAGGGGGTACGGCAGGGCTGCGTCCTGGCCCCTACCCTTTTTAACATCTATCTTCAGACCTTATGGAACATCTTAGTTCTCAAGATACCCATGCCTTTAAGATAGGCTCTTATAGTATTAATGTTATACAGTTTGCTGATGATCTTGTTTTAATGTCACAAACAGTCATTGGGCTAACTCACCTTATTGGTAGATTGCATTCTTATTGTATTGCCAAGGGTTTGGAAGTAAATTCAGCCAAGTCTAAAGTCATGGTATTGGGCAAACGTAAGGTTGCAACAAAGTGGGTAATCAACCAAATTCCTCTTGAGAGTATTAAAACGTTCTTCTATCTTGGCGTTACCTTCTAAATTAATGGCACATGGGCTGCCCACCTAAGTTCTAGAGGCACTAAGGCTATGAGAGCCGCATTACTTTTGATCTGGGCTATGTGGAATTCGAAGGGTGTGTTATTGTCTTCAGTACTCCAGGTGTTTAAAGCTAAGATTCCACCAACAATGTTATTTGGTCTGGTGGATATTATTCCTTACCCAGATCCTTTAACTCTAGAAAAACCACAAAATTGTTTTTTGCGTCATTTTTTTCAATTGGGAAGACAGGTGCCTGCTGCTGCCATGAGAGCAGAGACAGGGCTGATTGATCTATGCTCTGTCTCAAATGGCAGTTGTGCGTTTTTGGTTACAGTTACTGGCACTTCAGGATACTGCGTTGCCATATATATGCCTTAAGGAGGAGCTGGGTTATACAGGTGCTAGACCCTATCCTTGGTTGGTTTATTTAAAAGCCATCCTTAGTCACCTGGGTTTTTCTTTTGAGTACTTTGTGGGCAAATCATTTGACACAATCAAGAGGGAGATCTGGTGCAGGCTCTTGGATATTCAAAATCAGGATGACCTTTCTAGTGTGGCGACCTGGAAGGTGGCTCCACTTTTGCGAGCTGTCAAACTGTCCTGTGACTTTGAACCTTATTTGGATCAGCTGCAAAATAGGAATTTGCGAAGGAGCTTCACGTTACGTAGATTTCAGCTCCTGCAAACGACAGTCACTGAGGGGCGTTATGCTCAGGTGCCTTATAATCAGTGCTTGTGCTCTTGTGACCAGAATGAAGTTGAAACAACTAGCCATTTTTTACTGCTTTGTCCCCATTTTAAGGAGCTTAGGACTGTTTGGTTAGATCCATTACTGGAGGGGCTCTCTAGTGCAAATGTAGAGGCCAATTATCGGTATTTATTGAGTGTTATTTATTTTTTCAAATTTATACCCCGCCCTTCCTGCAAACAGGAATGTTGTAGGAGGTAAAGGGTAATCTGGGCAAGTGGGAGAGTCTAATGATTGCATTAATCCTGTGTTAAGGAATCACCAGATAGGTCATTGTATCAGCCTGTAAGTTAGGGTCATATATAGCTATATTTTTATAGTATTTTTATATTATGTTCATTGTATTTTAATGTGTGTTGTTTAGTTTTGTATTGTATTGATTGTTTTGTTTTGTTGTGTGTTGTGTTTGGGTTATGGCAAAAGCCAGCCCCTTAAATAAACTTGAACTTGAGCCTGGCTGTCTTGGCCAGGGGGAATGAGGGAGAGGCAGAGGTCCCTCCTCTCCCACATTTCCCCTGGCTGAGACTGACGGGCAGCGGAGGGGGGCATGGAGTGTGGAGGAGGGAGGGTCTCTGCCTCTCCCTCACTCCTGCTGGCCCCCTCTGCTGCCTGTCAGTCAGAGTCGAGTCAGACTCGGCCAGGGGGTTCTGCCAAGAGTGGGGCCCGGGGTGGTTGCCCTGAGCCGCCCCGTGGTAGGGCCGGCCCTGCCAGGAAGCATGTAGGCAGGTAGGCTTCATTAGATATGTATACCCCTTAATGTGAATTTCAACAGATAGCTTTTCTGGTTAAGACTCCGTTAACATGAATTATCTTCCCGTACAATTTCACAAGCTTTTACTGTAAATTTCATTCCTGCTTATGCAGTCGATTTAATATAACATGTTCAATGCCATGATAATCCACATATAATATTACTCTGATCATTTAGACACCAAACACCCCCCAGTGTTTGATTACATCAAATGGCTTTAAATCACGTTAATGCTGAGACCCCACATACTCATGTCATTTTTGTAACTCATAACCCCCATGAGTGTCCATATTTTTTTTATTTTTTTTTAAAGGGATCTGACATTTTTTTTTTTTCACTTTTAAACTTTAGTGTGTAATATATAAGAGTACAATACAAACAACTTTAACAAACGAGTCTTTGCCAGTGTCCATATCTGGATACATTTTCAGTCTAGAGTCCTTATCCTGACAAAGCACAAACATGGATTAAGTATTATTGTTAATAACATAAAATAATGATATAGAACAAGCAAAGTATCTGGTGCTGTACAATCAGTAGTTAGAGGTCCTTACCCTAAGAAAGAGAATGGAGGGGGGACCAGAGAGGGTACAGTCATATGAGACAGGTTGGACCCACCACAGGGAGGGTGAATGCAACCACCACCGCAGAGCTGGCCACACAATATTCCCTCCTGCAGCCATCACCAGCAGCTTGGTGGGTTGAGGAGCCAGCCATACAGGGCTGGATGCCCGAAGTCTGGAACTCCTGCTGTGCTGCAGGACTGGGCCCGCTGCAGCTAAACAGCGGCTAGGGGGCAGAGGAGCTCACACAATCCTGCCACCCACAGATGATTGCACAGGAGACGGGGCCTGGGAAGAGCATGCACACTCTTTTCAGCCACATAACAGTTCTTAGAGTGCGCGTGCGCATGCCCTTTCCAGGCACCCTCTTCCCACAATCAGCAGTTAGGTGGATGCAAGGAGCACTTTGGGAAATGCTAACAAAATTAGGGTGGCCATACCTCCCCTTTAAAAGAGGATGCTTATGAAAAATACATGTTGCAGAGCTGCATTGGTTCCAGTGCATCTGCACCTTGTATTTTTCATAAGAGTTTTCTTTTAAAGGGGAGGTACGACCACCCTACACACAATGCATCTTTGGCCTTCAGAGGATGCATTGTGTGTTAGCTGACTGCCTGCCCCAGGGTGGGGTTAATATCTGGCAGCTGCTAGCTGTAATATCCCATATGCCTCAAACCCCGGGTTCTGGAGTGCTGGCTCAGTCTCTGGCACCACTGCCTAGGCCTGAGTTGGCCCAATGGTTCCTAAAGTGTTTCTCCAGCCCTTGCCTGAACCATGCCCTTCCCAGGTGTATCCCATGTATTTCAGCCCTGCCTCCCAACTTTCTGATTGGGTACCAGCTAGCATAAAAGGAATGCTGGTAGCAGCAGAAAGGTGGGTAAAGCAAATGGGATTATGTTTGTGCTGGTTGTTCCTGGACATGGTATAGTGTGTTCCTGATCCTTGGTTCAACTTTTGTCTCCTGGTTCCTTGCTCCCTTGTTAGCTAGCCCCCTTGCTTTAGCCCATAGCCCCCTTGTGCCCAGCCCCTTGTTCTATCCATTTTGCCTGTTGTCCTAGCTCTGTGTTCCCTAATTACATGTCCCCCTAACCTCTGGCTTCCTAATTTCTTGTTCTCTGGTTCTGTTGTTCCCTGGCTTTTTTCTATGCGTTGGGTATCTTCCTTATGAACCTGTATGATAAGCTGTATTCTTTCCCTGAGATCCTAGCTCTAATGATGGGGTTTTCTCCCCATGAGCTGGGAGAATGGCTGAGGGGTTTTCCTCTTTTCCTTTGTTTCTAGTTCCCTTGCTGGCCACCAGACCCCTCTATTTTCCCTTTCCCCTAACCTCCCTCATCTGCTCCCTTGGGGCTCCCTAGTTTTCTGTATCCTGATCTGGGATAGTCCATCTGAGCAGAACACTGCTGTTATCCTGGGATTAGAGTCTTTGGGATGAATATAATCCCATGGTGCTTTTTGTTTGTGCTCAGTGCATTGATTTCTGGGATTGAAGAAAATCTGATTTTCTTTTTTTAAAAATTTATTTCTGAGTTGAAGAAAACAGAAACTTGTCCCTTTTCGGGATAGTCCCTATCCCGGTGATTAGCGCCACAGAGTCCGACAGCAAGACCTGACAGACTTTTTAAGGTATTTTGTGCCTCTAGGGTAGCTAGAAGCGCATGATGATGGGGTTTGTATTACCACTGTCATTGTTCCACAATGCATTACGAAACACCAAGTTTAAATACTGGCAGAACAAAGAGATGAATTTCTATTTTCTTTTATTTAGCCTATGAAATGTTGCAGTTTCAGTGCCTAGTTTTGAGTAGCTTTCTGACTCTGTAACAAAATGTAACTGTTATAGTTCTCACTCTGGTCTAGAATGTAGTGTTGTGTGCAAATGTCGTCAGAGCTATTGGATATTTAAGGTGAGCATGGTCTGGTTTAGGGGGTACTCTTCTTTGCACCTTTCTAATGATCAGGTGGAGAAAAAGCAGCTACCAGAAAGAGTGGTAAATTTAGAACAAAATGCTGCCTGAAGGAGTGACAAGTTTCACCCTAGCTGTTTTTGACTGCTCTCTCTCTCTCTGTGCTGCAGTATTTTGTTGGGTGATTTTCAATATCAAAATTGCTTCTTGCACTTTTGTCTTTGACTGGGTCTCTTCTGTCTTGACTTCTGAGGAGTGAGATCCCTAGCTTTGGTTGATCAGCTCCAGGCTCAGTTCATTTGAGCAAATTCACCACCCTGCCCAGGGGGGCATCAATCACAAGATGCACATTAAAATTATGAGAATTTCAGCTTCAGTTTAAAAAAAAATGTTTCTGGCCTTCATGGTTGTGGGGAAAAGTTTGAAATCGCAACTACCGTACATGTCCTAAAAGTTTAGCAATCAGAATGCACATACAGGAGCCCAAAATTTGACTGACAGTGGATGGAAAGGAATGTTCTCACCCAGATTTCTGGTAGCCCTCCCCCCCCCCGATCTGTACTGTACTCTGCCTGTTTTCATGGGGCGATGGGGGTGGGGGGGAACACAGCTAAAAGGAACTCTGGAAGTTCTACAAAGTGAGTGGGTGGTTTGTCATCTACCTCATAGCACTCCTGTCTCAGATCCCCTTAGTTGTACCCCTACCGCAGTAGTTCCCCAAACCTTTGCCTGCATATCCCTATCTTGAGACCGAAGTACTAGAGGTGTGCAATCTGTTTTGGATTTTTTAGTTACTGAAACAAATGGCGCTCCATTTGTTTTAGTAACCAATGTTACAAAAAAGGATGAATAAGCAAACTATTGTCTGCTTTCATCTAATTAAAAAACAAAAAAACAAACCCTGTGTGTGAACACATGCTTACTGGAGCCATTCTACACATGTACACCCTTTTCCAAAATGATGCCAGCAGCATCGCTGCCATTTTGGAAAAGGGCAACCAATCTGCACATATGCAGTGGCTGTTTTCCACATGTACAGACTAGACTGTCTACTCTTTTCTAAAATGGCAGTGATGCTGCTGGCACCGTTTTGGAAAAGGGTGATAGTCCAGTGGCCATTTTGCACATACACTGTGATTTTTTTAATTATTATTTTTAGTTTAATTTTAATAATTACAGCCCCCTGAAAACTTTTTTTTTTTTTAACAAACCCCACCCCCTGAAAAGGAATGGTATGCCTTCTGCACACTTCTACTAAATATTTATTTATTTATTTAAACATTTGTAACCTGCCCATCCTGCCACAGGTAGCTCTGGGTGGTACATAACATAAAACATTAAAGGAACTTTTAAAATAAACTACAGGAAGGTATAAAAAAAATCACCCACCACCCTAACTCATTCCCCCCATCCTCTCCCTCCCCTGAAAGCCAGGCAAAACAGCCACATCTTACAACAGTGTCGAAATGAGGGGAGATTCGGGGCCAAAGGGGCCTCCATTTGCAGGGAGTTCCACAGCCGCGGGGTGGCCAAGAAGGCCCTCTCCATCGTGGCCTCCCAGCAGACTTGGGGGACCTCCAGGAAAGCACCCCTCGGTGACTGCAGGGGCAATCTACAACCGGGAGGGTGAATCAGTCCAGCAAATAGGTTGGGCTGAGGCCATTTAGGGCTTTATAAGTAAGTACCAACAGCTTGAATCGGGCCCAGAAGACTACAGGCAGCCAGTACAGAGACCAAAGAACTGGTGTAATATGTTCACGGTGGCCCAATCCCACCAGGAGACAAGCCGCCACGTTCTGCACCAGCTGCAGTCTCCGTACCATCACCAAAGGTAGCCCCATGTAGAGTGCGTTACAGTAGTCAAGCCATTTTTCTAGAGCTGAAAGGAATTTCCACAGTGAATATAGTATCCATTGAATTTGTGGCCTGCTACAATTCCAGTCTGGCAAAGCAGATGCAAATTGCTATCTGCTCCTGCTGTTTCAGTCATTCCAATTTGGTCACTTTGTTTATTTTGCTCTTTCTGGTCATTTATTTTCATATTTCAGGGTGGCTTTTTCAGTACTTCAGTTACTTTGCTTCAGATTGCACAATAGTGCCAAAAGAAAATAACCCAAGTGGCTGTACTGAATTAGTACAGCAACCAAAGTGGTATAGATACCTGAATAAGTGGACATGCAAATATCCATTTTGGTTGTCAGTAGGATTGCTACTTCCCTTCAGGAAACTCAGAGGGGACGGGATCATGTCAGAGGGTAGGGTAGGGTAGGGTGCGGGCAAAGGGACTACACGTTGCTAAGTAATTCTCCACGGGCAGTGGGACCACATCAGGAGGGTGTGGTAAAGGATCTGTCACACACCCTGAGAAATTAAGGCTTTCCCTGGCTGTCAAAACCTGGATTCTCTGTAGCAAATGTATCTGTGCATTTTCTTTGAATTTTCAGAGAGCTATTCAAAAGTGTGAATAATAATAACCATGAAAATCAGATCCACTCTATTCCTTTATACCAAAGTCCTCATAGGTTTTTCAGGGAGCTCAGTAAAAGCAGAGGGGGCTCTTCTGAATGAAGTTGGGTTTTGAAATGAGCTAAAGCCAGAGTCTGAACTTTCCAGAGGGTATATTGTTTAGTTGGCCAAGTGCTTGGCAGGTGGGGATAAGAGTTGGGGGGTTTTAAAATGGTTTTAATTATCGTGTGTGTGAGATATTGTAACCTTCCCTGAGCCCTACAGCTTGGGCGGGATATACATTTATTTAAATAAATAGCTCTCTTTTATGCCCGCCCCCCGAAAAGCAAGGCGATATGCGCTGCTACCTGCGGAGGGAGCAAGGGTCTGAGATGGTGAGTGCCCGCCTAGAGAGCAACAGGCGGCGCGAGGGGGAAGCACGCACAGCCCAGAGCCGTGATCCTCCTTTTCCTTTCCCATCGCGCGCGCAAGAGCGGCATGACTGTTAAAACCGTTAACAGCTCCCACTTTCGAACTGATTCAAACTCAGCCGGGCAAGCCCCTCCGCGCGCGTCTTCCTTTCCACTACTACCGTGCAGCTGGCACACATGAGTGTTTCAAGTTCCCCCTTCGCCTCCCGATTCTCCCTCTCTCCCACATACACGGAGAAGTCAGGGGCGCGCGAAAATATGAGGGGGAGCTTGAAATCCCCCCTCTCTATAACCAGTGCGAGAACAAAGAACTCTCCCAGAGCCATCCCCCCCCCCCTTCCCCAGCACGTGGGGAGCGAACGCTCCGCCCATCTTCCCGCCTCCCGCCGCCGCCCATTGGGCCAGATGTCCGCCCAATCGGGGCGGCGCTCGGTTCTCTCCAATGAGCACGATGCCGATTGGGCCGCCGGGTTTGGCGCTCGGTCTGGGAGGGTGAATCCGGCAGCCGGAGTAGAGCGAGAAGAGAACGGACGGGGGACTGGGGAACCTGGCAGCGGCGGGAGCGCCGGGGTTCGCGGGGGTAAGTCAGCGAACGAGCGACATTTCGCGGGCGGGCGTTCTTGAGCGGGACGGGGGTGGCAGGTACCCGCGCCCTTTGTCATCCATTGGGGGGGGGGG